>JAMPIV010022154.1:0-58886 GCA_024509875.1 Oreohelix idahoensis | reverse complement strand
AAATATGTCTCAAAAAATATTTCACATCGGGGAGGTGTCACCAACACACATCACGTTAGCATGTAAACACAATATACGTATGCAAGTTACTATAATCATCATCATTAAACAGCATACTCTAATATTGTCTTTAAAAATGGATGTACAAATCTGATAGGAAAATTTAAATAGTACATTCTTTGACATGTAATGACATAAGTACATAGTAAAGTTAAACTACATGACGATCCAGGACATATGCTCTGGTATTCCGAGGGTAAGTACACAATCTAGAACTCGTAAGGTAAGTCCTCAGCTCAACAATGACATTCTGAGAAAGTACAAGCAATATAATGCTAATTAATAACTAATATGCTTCATAAGGTACAATACATTATTAATAATTGTGGCTGTTTAGTAAACTAACGGCCCTTATATTAACTACTCAGTCCTCCTCTATCATCTTAAAAAAAAACGAACAGAAGAAGATGACAACAAAGCACGATAGTGTGTACATATAAAAGTAAGTACAGATGTGCTAATCTATTGTAGAAATATAGGTGTGTTATGACTCTGTAATATATAGAAATATAGGACAGAAGTATTAGTTGGAGTCATGTGGGCATCTAGACAAAATGTCAGCCATCACATTATCCGCACCACGGATAGCTCGTACCGTGAAGTGAAAAGGTTGAAGAGCTATAGCATATCGAGTGGATCTCGAACTCTTCAAATTCTTAGTCTGAATAGCTGTAAGAGCTTTCTGATCAGTCTCTAGAATGAAATGTGCGCCCAGGAGGAATCTTTGTAGCTTTAGAATTGACCAAACCATCGCTAACAACTCACGGTCTAAAACCGAGTAGTTCCTCTCTGCCGCATTTAGTTTTCTAGAAATGTACATAAACAGGATGCAGAGTATTTGCATATTCTTGCATCAGTGCTGCTCCAATCCCAGTGGATGAAGCATCACTCCGAAGAACAAAAGTCCTATCAAGAGTAGGTAATCTTAAGATGGGAGGAGAAGAAAATATATTCTTGATTTGGTCTAGTGAAGATTGGCATTCTTCAGACCAACGGACCAGATTAGGCGAACCTTTCTTCAACAATGTTGAGAGAGTTGCCATGATCGAAGATAAATTTGGAATAAATCTCCCATAAAATTGAATTAAACCTAAGAGACTCCTAACTTGTTTCTTCGTTTTAGGAACAGAGATGTTCAGTATTTTGGAAGTATTGTGGTCTTCTGTCTTCAAGAGACCATGACCAACACGATGACCCAGGAAAGAGATTTCACCAAAACCAACAAAAGCTTTAGAAGGTTTTGCTGTAAAATTATTCTCACGTAGAGTGGACAGTAAGTAATATAACCCTAAATAGTGATCTTCCCAGGTATCACTGAAGAGACAGATGTCATCTAAGTATGCGATGACATCCGAACGATGTGACAGAATTCGACGCATCATGCGAACGAAAGTGGCAGGGGCGTTCATGAGACCAAAAGGCATAACATTCCATTGAAATAGACCCTAGGTGTAGAAAAAGCAGTAAGAGGTTTGGCATGCTCTGCTAAAGGCACTTGCCAATAACCTTTAGACAAGTCAAGTTTAGTGAAGAATCTAGAATTAGAAAGTCTAATCAGTAGATCTTCTAACATAGGCATCGGTTCAGCGTCGAACTTTGTGACCTGATTCAATTTGCGATAATCAACGCAAATTCGTATGTTCTTATCCTTCTTCCGGACAATAACCATGGAAGAAGAATATGGTGAAGTCGATGGTTCAATTATATTTAATTGAATCATTTCATCCAATTCCTTTTCCACTTGCGACTGAAAGTGTATAGGAATAGGATACGGCCTAACCCTAATTGGATTATTGTCGGTAAGAATTATGTCATGTTCTATGACATCTGTGTGTCCAGGAATGTCAGTGAGAACATCCTGAAATGTTTGTAACATCGACGAGACTTGTCGATGTTCGTCACCAGAAAGATTAGGAGAAACAGAAACGTTTTTCCAAGATTCCGTAGAATGTAATGGAACCACTGGAAGGGGAAGGTTGACATCAGAGAAGGTAGCTTCCTCATCCTGAATGACAGACAGGGATGAATAATGACCGTGAGGTGCAGGAGCATCATCCGTTGCCTGGAAAATAGGCAGCAAATAGTCCGGACGTTCGTGAAATTCCGAAAGCATGTTTATGTGGAAAGTTTTATGCTTTCCATCAATATCGACCACATAGTCAACATCGGAAATCCGAGAGACTATTGCATACGGACCTTTCCATGCAATAAGAAGTCTATTTTCCCTACTGGGGAGTAGGACGAATGCTTTGTCACCTGGACAAAGTTGTCGTAGACATCTATTCTTGTTAGCAAACTGCTGCCTTGCCTTCTCTTTAGCAATTTCTGATGAAGCAGTTGCTAGCTTACATGCCTCAATGATCTTTTGTCTAAGAGCAATGACATACTCATATGAGGATTGAGTTTCATCATCGCTAATATCATCGGCAGTGATGAGATCGTGTAATAAAGACATAGGGCCGCGTGGACGCGCGCCAAAGACAAGTTCGAAGGGAGAAAATCCTGTGTGTTCATTAGGGACTTCTCTATAGGCAAAGAGAGCCGCGGGTAAAACCCTGTCCCAATCTTGAGGATGATCTTCAGTTATCTTACCAAGCAAAGTCTTGAGCGTTCTATTCAGACGCTCAACTAACCCATTAGACATAGGATGGTAGATACTACTGAGAGATCGTTCAATATGTAAGGTAGACATTACCTGTGACATAGTGTCAGATATGAGTTGAGTGCCATGGTCTGACAATATTTCTCTGGGGAACCCCAAGCGAGAAAATATCAACCAAAGAGCATCTGCGATATCTGTAGTAGATATGCTCTTAAGAGGAATAGCCTCTGGCCAACGTGTGCACATATCGACACATGTAAGGATAAACTGATGTCCTCTGGCCGACTTGACCTTAAAAGGGCCAATAATATCTATGGCCATTTTCTGAAACGGCCGAATAGGAATGTCAGCAGCCTGGATAGGCGCAGCATGTCGTGGTCCTCTAGATTTGACCTCCTGACATACCTTGCATGATCGGCAGTAAATACGAATGTCCTTATTGACAAAAGGCCAAAAGAAAGCCGCAAGGACTCTCGACTTCGTACGGGCAAAACCCCATATGTCCAGCACATTGCGAGTCATGAGCATGTTGTAATATTTGGACTCTCATGCTCTTGGGAACAAGAATTTGCGAATGTGCCGACGTAGTCGAATCTTGTACCATACGTACAAGTACGCCGTTTCTCATTGCAATCCAAGATTTTCTATTTGTATCCTGATTCGGATCACCTTTCTTCGCAAGAACGAAGAATTTTTTTAAAGAAGGATCTTCTTCTTGCAATTTTATGAAAGAGTCACGAGTAATTACTAAGTGACTATCTTGGCTATCAACTTCATTATCACTATTCAGTGAAGTTTCGGGTGTTTGTAGAGCTTGTGCTCTTGTAACTACTGCATTTGTAGCTTGCATGTTATTATCTTCCCAAGCAGCAATCTGCTGTGGGGTACACTCCCTAACTCCGTGAATACGACCAATAATAAGGTCCGCAATAGGATTAGGTAAGAGACAAGCATGCACATCTCCAGTAAAGAAAGGAGTGGCAATGCGAATTACAGCAGTAGGATATTTTTCTAGAGTGCCGCCAAATGTGACACATTTAATAACCCTTCCTGTAGCACAAGATGGATCTACAAGCGATTGTCTAACACCAATAGTGGTGCATCCGGAATCGAAAAGTAGTGAGACCGGAGTATCATTAACAAGACCCTTATGTAGAATTAAAGAACCCCTCCCGTCATGCGCAACAGCAGCAGGAAGAGCGGGAAGTGGGTGACCACAACTCAAAGTAGTTATGGTACCCGGTTCGAATAAAGTACTGCATTGGGGGCATTTGTTTGCTCTCTCAAAGTCAAAAGCAGAACTAGTGACAGCGTCAAAGTTTTTACTATCAACAACATGATTACAGGCTCCCTCAGTTTCCTGTTGTACAGCATTAGCCTGCTGATATCTCTTTTTTTTTGTGTTGAGATCTACCCCGACTATTATTACCTCTGAAGTTATCAGAGTTATTATTATCTCTGCAGTTATTATTGTCTCTATTGTAATTGTTATACTGGTTCGAATTCCAGTTTCCACGATTACTATCATGTTCACATTGATGCGAACATCTATTTGTTTGGTTCTGAGGTCTTCGGCAGGAATAACCTCTATTACCATATCCTCTTTTGAAATGCTTATAATTATTAGGGTGATAGTAACGACCACTATCAGGTTGTCTCCAATTCTTCGAAGAAGAATCACCATGAAATTGGTTTCCATGATTTTGACAGAAATTACCGCTGCCCTTTCTATCAAAATTTTGTTGGGATCTACGAGCAAAGTTTTGACCATACGGAGCTGCCGAAGCAACTGGTAAACCTTCTTTCACCTTAGAGTTACCCATGGTTATGTGTGGGTGCGCAGTTACGTATTGGCAACAGAAATCTTCCATTTCTTTTATTGTTTTAGGTTTACGTTCATGAAGGAAAGCAAGGAAAGACTCATTGACAGACGACATGACTTTGTCTCTAAGTATTAAGTCCATAAGTCCTTCATAAGTTTTTTCCGTCTTAGATAGTTCAACCCATCGTGAGAAAGTAACGCGTATTCTTGCAATAAACTCGGAGAATTCAACTCCATTTTCAGGTAACATGTTTTTAAATTGTAGACGATAGCCGTCTTCGTTAAGCTGATATTTCTTTAACAAAGCGGCCCTGACAACCTCATAATTGCTCTTGTCAGGTTCATCCACCATATTTAATATACTTAGAGCTTTACCTGTCAGTATCCCTGATAACTGATAAACATATTTTGCTTTGTCTATGTTATGAGCTGTACATGCTTGTTCAAATCTGTCCAGATAGAACATTATGTCATCACTGGAAGGACTAAATGTTGGTAACTTAATCTTAAAAGTATCATTATTAGCCTTCCCAGAAGATGAACCCTTGTTTGAATCATTACCATTACTCATGCTCGTCAATTTCAATTTCTCCAACTCTAAAGCTAAGAGTTTTTCTTCATGTTCCATTTTTGCTTTCCTCTCATCAGACTCTCTTTGTAACTTCCTTTCTTCAGCTTGAGCCTGCATTTGAAGTCTTTCATTTTCAGCTTCTTTTTCAAGTCTTTTATTTTCAGCTTCTTTTTCAAGTCTTTTATTTTCAGCTTCTTTTTCAAGTCTTTTATTTTCAGCTTCTTTTTCAAGTCTTTTATTCTCAGCCTCTTTTTGAAGTCTTTCAGCTTCTAGCTGTAGCTGGAGTTTTCTCTCCTCAGCTTCTGATTCCCTTTTTTGTTTTTCCATTTCCATTTGGAATCTCTTTTCATCCACCTGCATCTGCAGTTTCTTTTGTTCAGCTTCCATATGCAGTTTCTTTTGTTCAGCTTCCATTGCTTTATCATATCGAGCAGTTGCAAATTCTTCTAACTTATCACCAGTCTTCCCAAGCAATTTACCCTGCTCAATAAAGTGCTCAAATGTAGACATGTTGTCTAACATATGAGTCCAAAACCTGAAATAATTAACTAATTTATTTCAAACCTAAGTGTAACAAGTCTTAATTAAGCACTTGTATATTCACATCACATTATATTATCCCAGTCTCTGTGGGAAACAAGTCTCCAATCAAAGAACTTGTATAAGCCCATTAACTAATTACTATAACTGTAAACAATGACTATGTAAACACATGCAGAATGTAAACATTGAAAATGTAAACAATACAAACAATGTAAACAATAACAATGTAAACAATAACAAAGATCAGCAACAATACAAAAACTTTCGCAGAAATCAACTAAAAATAAAGCAGAAATTAATGTAATATCACAAAAAATGTGACGATATCTGCGATAGAATTAAACAAAATACATGACACCACAGTGTATAAACAAAAATGTTGTATGAAACTAAATTATAGACTGGCCACCAAATGATGCGTGATGCCATATGATGATGGATGGCATCCGCATGTCTGGTTTTGTGTAGTGTGTAGATGTGTTCAGTCAAAACAATGTTCATGCAACAATAACAGGGCAATCCACATAGGACGTCAGTAAACTCACGACGTATAAAGTCAATGAGTCTTGAAACAGCCGTTGACGTTTTTCTTCATTATTTATTGTGGACGCCACAGTGACAAAATGGTTACGCAAATGTGTAGGCACATCAAACAGTCATTATCACAGCAACATTCAATACAGCAATAAACGGTAGACAGCATTACAATGATGAGTCAGATGCATGTTATATTTCAAAGTGCTGTAAATGTAGTCAGATGAACAACTCCATCCTTTTCTATAACAGCCAGGAGATAACCAGATGTATGAGATCAGTTCACTCTCCTTAGTTTGACTTCAGCAAGACAGACACGTCTGCCGAAGTATAAATAATGTCCTCAAGAATATCCTCTAGATAATAAAGGTTTTCTAAACCTAGTTCATTTAACAAAGTAGCAAGTAATGGTCCTTGGTACCTGCATCAACCGATGCAGTACAATGCAGCGACATGTGAGCTGGGAAAAAACATCTCGTGACGACGACTTTCGCATACACTAGCTCAGACCCAAAATCGATAGAGTAATTAATCCCTTTCAAGAAATAAGAAATATCGAAAAATAGAGGTATTATCCCGATAAACGAAATATCCATAAGAGGACTACACATCCCTGACAGAACAAAAATAGCGGAGATCCCCTCTTCAACGAGGCATCTCTTTCGCCATTCCAAATCGCTCACCCCCACTAGTGGTGGGCGGAAACCGATCGACCAAACAACAAGACAAGTCATGCGCAGTCCAGCGCAAAAATGACCACAGCTCAAAAGTTAACTGCATTCGATACTAACGCGAGAAGACAAATGCTTACCGAGAAAAGTGACTATAGATTTCAAGCAGTTGTTGCCCTTGCGTTATAAAACAGATATTGAAATAAAACGATGTTGCGAGAATTTATCACGCAACATTCACCAAATTAACTAAAGCACGCCACTAAGTTAACTACATCACGTCACTCAGTTAACTAAAATACTTCACCAAATTAACTAAAACACGCCACAAAGTTAACTACATCACGTCACTCAGTTAACTAAAATACCTCACCAAATTAACTAAAACACGCCACTAAGCTAACTACATCACGTCACTCTCTTAACTGTAACACTTCACTCTGTTAATTCAATAGTTCACTCAGGTAACTGCAACATGTCACTAAATTAAATACAACACGTCACTCAATTAGCTACAGCCCTTAACTCAGTTAATTACAACACACCACCAAGTTAACTACAACGTATCACTAAGTTAACTGCTACATGTCATGCAGTTGACTACAACACATCACTCAGTTAACTACTACACGTCATGCAGTTAACTAACAAATCACTCAGTTAACCACAAAACGTCACTAAAATAACTACAACACGTCACTAAGTTAACTATAACACGTAACTATGTTAACTACAACACACCAGTCAGTTAACTGCAACACGTCACTCAGTTAACTACAACACGTCATGCAGTTAACTATATCACATCACTCAGTTAACTACAAAACGTCACTAAAAATAACTACAACACGTCACTAAGTTAACTACTACACGTAACTAAGTTAACTGCAACACATCACTCAGTGAACTGCAACACGTCACTCAGTTAACTACAGTATTTCACTCAGTTAACCCCAACACGTCACTCAGTTAACTCCAACATGTCACAAAGTTCACTTCACAACGTCACAACACCAGCAAATATGTTCCCACAAACGAGAAGGATCCTGATATTCTGCTATTCACGAATTTTAAAGTTAACACAATCAGGCAATCCAGAACATCACTGTCGCCCTTATAGTGTTCTTAATTCATAGATCACAATCTCAGATTGAACTATTAGTAAAACTGAACAAAATAGTTCACAAAAACTTGCAACATATGACTGTTCTAAAGAAATGCTACAATACCATTGGTCGTCTAAATTAACTTAGATTTACCACTTCAGGTAAATTCTTCTTGATTTTGGAATGCTCACGTACTTTTATTATTAAAAAAATATGTCTCAAATACATCTTTTCAGTTTGTGAAGTAAACAATATTTATTGAGAATTAATCAGTGCATAAAACTGAGTAAAGAAATAGGCGAATATATAGGAGAGCTTCACAAGTGGATATAATTCTGATCACCTAACTCTTCTTTAAATACCGTACGTGTTTTGGTTTTCCAGATTCTTGTGACCATAACTGGACGAAGAAGGAATTCGTGTCCAGAATTTTATGAGTCTCGTGACATAATCTTGTTTTTTATTGTGTTTTAAGGACTATGTTTGCCACTATGAACAAAAACCTGACCAACAGCAATACAGGATACATTAGGCTGCATTTTATATGTGAAAATTCCTTCTTTAACAATGATAATTGTGAGCGATGATATGCACAAAATAGAAGTATATTTATGGAAGGAATTAAGCGAAGGCTTTCAAACTCAGTCTGAAATCCTTGTGACGCTTAAGACATCATCCAAAGACCAAGCGGTGTGTCATATGTCAAATAAACTATGAGCGAGAACTTTATCATAAACTACGCCTCACTTTGTGGCGTAGTCGGCGTCTTTGGAATAGCCACCAACGTCGTGACAATTTCTGTGTTTGTGAAGCAAGGTGTTAATAATACAATGACCATCAGCTTTCTGGGATTAGCCATATCTGACATCTGCAGTCTGGTTGCTGTGCTGTGGGTCACCGTCTGCCTCAATCCCTTTTTTAAAAGCACAATGTTTAACGCAACCCCTTTAGTTCACCTAACAGCTGGATGGCCCCGGGGTTGTTTTGCCGACGTCACCAGCATGATCACGGCTTACATCACGGGCGAGAGATGCCTCTGTGCCTTCACTCCTCTGAAGGTTAAGGAATTCATCACACCTGGAAGATCCGTGTTGGTGATATGTTTTATTTACGTTCTGATGATAGTATGCCTTGTTCCGGAATACGTTTCCGTATACATCGACTGGAAGCTAAATCGATATTCAAATCTGACATCGCTTAGTCAGCTTTCTGACGGTAAGAGAACCCTTATTGAGGGGGTAACCCCACTGTTGTATTCTGTCTTTGGAATTGTATCATTCTTTCTTGTTACATTTTTCACGTGTGTTCTGGTTTGGAAACTCAAACGCACGGCGGAATGGCGCCAGCAGTCAACATCTCACAGTGAGCAGTCTCAGGTTTTGACAGTTCGAGATCAAAGAACAATAAAACTGATCGTCTTAATGGCCAGCATCTTTATCGTCTCCTGCATACCATCACTCTGCATTACTGTTCTTGAATTTGTCAAGCCGGATTTTTCTGTACTGGGTCGTTATGACAACATTTTTTTCTCGTTATGGTTGGTGTCGTTTATCTGTGAAACAATTGAAGCAAGTGGCACTTTTTTCATCTTCTATACGATGAGTTCAAAGTTCAGAGAGACGTTTCATCAGATATTTAACAAATGTGCATTTAAAAGACCAAAAATGCAGTCGTTGATAGTTTAACTTAGTTCTCACATGCGAGAGTTGTTTAAATATGAAAGAACGAACAGCTTAGATGCTGCGTACCGTATCTGCTTAACATATGTTGTTTGTCTGTATAAATATGTTGTAAGTCTGTACAATAAATGTTGTAAGTTTGTATTACAACATTAGTTTGTTAGTGACACACATTTAACATCCTATGCACTTTGTGACTGCAACGTCTATTTTTTTCTCAGTCTTTTAATTCTTTGTAACTTGCCCACTTCATTCAATACTCAGTGAGTACCCCTTAGATCCCCCAGGAGCACAAGCATTCAACAAACACACGCCAAATCTTCCTGTCACGTGCCATCAGCCAAGGTTCTTTCCACATCTTCCTCGTCATTGTCACTTCTGTTTCCAGTTGTCTTTTCCTTGTGTTTTTTGGTCTACCTCTGCCTCACTTTCCCTGTGGATTCCAGAACAAAGACTGTCTTGTAATGCTATCATCAGGTTTTCTCAATATTTGTCCTATCCATCACCTTCTTCTTCTCATCCCTTGTTCTACTGACACTTGCTTGATTCTTGCCTATCACTGGATTGTCTCCTCTGCTCTGCAACAATGGTCCATAAATGGCCAAACTTGGAATATAAAAATGAGGGTCTTATAGATATCAACCTTCGCTCAAGATTATTATTGACAGATATATAAATAGAAGAATGATGCTCCTGTTTCAGGAAGCCTCACGGGAATTTTAAGAAAGCATCTATGCTGTCATGAACATTTTATCTTCACGCCCCTTCTGTGAGGAAAAATAAATTTTCTCGCATTTTCTGAGCCGCCAACTGAAATAATTCAGTAAAATATTACTTTAATAGCTCTGGATGGTTGTGTATTTAAAATAACGGGTGCAATTATTCACTCAATAATTATTAAATCAGCTATCAATTTTCATTTATAGATACCACATTTTATAATCAATTATAGTTAGCAAAGTTAAAACAAAGTTCTTTACGAAAACAAATGAAGCACTGATGTTTTCATCACTGGCAGTGACTAAAATGTTAATATAATAAATATGTACACTATGATGTCATCATCATCCACTCTCTGTTCCACATGGAACCTGGGACTACCTCTGCTTCTGGGTCCCTTGTGAGGAAACCCGCACGAAGCAGTCACCAGCTCTTGCAGTAGTGGTTCATGAAGACGTTGCCAGCCTCGTTTGAACCTGTACATTCACTATCAATGTATACATGTTAAATGCAAAAATATAAAATGTACATGTCGCAAATTACCCCATTACCGGGAATGAATTTACAGACTTCTTGCACAGAAAAAAGCTTCCTAATAGTTTCGGGCCACTTGTTATAAGAGGCCATCTTATAGGTGGTCGTGATATTACTTTAATTACAATCCCATTGTTATTCCGAATGTAGGTGCCTAGGACTCGTAGTTTCCAGTACTGTAGTCGAGTTTTCTTTCTGTCTAATATCAGAAGATCCTCTAATATTTGGTCCTGTCGTTATGTTGGAATCCAGTTTTTATTAGTTATCCTGGCTGTTTGAAATGTTTTCTTGATGAAATGGAAATGCAGTGACTTAATCTTAAAATGTTTTGGATTATAAGTGACATTTTCGCTCACACGCCCATGTGGTTTCATTGGAAAAAAACTCCAATCAGAAGTGATTTATTTTAGCACTTCCATGCTAACCCAACCAAGAATTACTATCTGATATCGGTATGGGTCTTCCCCCCTTTTCCCTTTCCCATGACCATATAAGGTCTTGCTTCTTCCGTTTCGCGTGTCGTGTTTGCAAACTCACTTCTTCACAGGTCTCACATTAATTCTCTCCAAGATGTTATTTCCTTGTAATTGTTTACCACAACATATTCCATTCTACAAGAAGTATTACGTCACTGTCGGTGTCATAATCTTCAGCAAGATGGTCCTTTCCTAAATAACAGTGAGACCTGCCGTGTATTTTGTCATGTCATGATTGTGAGCTTGCACTTTATCATGCGGCTACCTTGGTAGTGTGTATCTTCCCAGACAAGAAGTTGGAGTTAACAATAGCAGGGTCGCTCAGTGTAGACTCTTACACTGTCTGGAGATAGCGATAAGCGAAAAATCAATGTGGCAAGTCCACTCCTTAGAAATGTGTCACCGATAACAAAGGAGAAAATAACCATGCGAGAGAAGTGGGTGAGAGGTGTGACAAGATGTGATAAGGAACGATGAATGCGAAACAAGATAAGGAGCGGGTGAGAAAGAACAAAAGGAAAAGCACAGGAGAGAAACTGAAGGGGTTCACAGAAAAATGTAACAATCAAAGATTTGACTTGTCGCAATGTCATCAGTTCCACATTGGTGACCTTGTCATACCATTTAAATCCTTCTATTCTACGCAAACAACCGTTTATGAAAGTCTTTAGCATTTTGGTCGTTGTTTTTGTTGCTCTCCATGTTTAGGAGCCAAACAAGGGACAGAAGATTCTTGTTTTTGTATTGGACTTGATTTCTCATAATACCTTGCCCACTTAGCTCTTACTTTTTTCCAGTGCCTGAAGAATTCATTGTGGCCTCAACGAAAAGAATTTTCTTTCTCTTTTGTCCAAGTAAGACGCATTATCTTCTTTTTTTTCTTTTTAAAACCACCCAAAGTTCGTGTACCTGTATCACGTATCATCACTTTCCTTTTTGCTAATCAAAGAACGACTACTGCAGCCGGTCCCCGTGCAGGACGCCTGTACCAAATCATTCAAGTACTCTTGCAAGCAGTGGTTTCTGTATCAATTTATATTAGATGATGACGCTGTGAATCCCAAGCGTTACCTTATGTTAGACGTCTTCTACTAAATGCCTAAGGTAGCAGTGGAGCCGCGGTAACGCAGTGGTTAGTGCACTGGCTTCTTATCTCGGTGGTCCATGGTTCGATCCCCAGTTGAGGTGGGAATTTTTAAGACCGCAAACTGCTCCTTGGTCTACCCAGCCTCATGAATTGGGTACCAGAGCAACTCTGGGAAGGTTAAGGCGGCCGGCGTGATGCTGACCACATCACCCATGGTGTGCCGATTGTCAAGAAAATATTTGCCTAACACCATATTCCCAATATGCCTCAATGGGCGTGTAACAGGATCCTAAGGTAGCAGTAGCCATTTGAGTTTTTTGTATCATCAAAGGCCTCCGGAATCTTCACGTGAATGTATCATATATAACAAACGAAGTTAAATTTGTAAAATTGCAAAAAACAAAAAACAAAATTAATAATCACTTAAGTTTTAACAGTTTGAAAATAACTGAATAGTTTAGAAGAAAAGTGTCATCATAGATTGATAGTAGAGTCGATGAAAAAAAGTTAACTTTGGCAGCGGATATTTAGCACTTAGCTGCCAATAATAGTTTCTGCTCCCGCTGATGGGTTCTTTTTACACTGCCCTCGCTCGTCGCTGGTGAAGGTTGTAGGGTGTAGCTCGTTTTCCAGAACAAATATATCATGTGTGTATATCAACTGTAGTATGTCCGCATAACAAATATATCATGTGTGTATAACAAATAAAGTATGTCTGCATAAAAAATATATCATTTATGTATAACAACTGTAGTATGTCTGCATAACAAATATATCATGTGTGTATAACAACTGTAGTATGTCTGCATAACAAATATATCATGTGTGTATAACAACTGTATTATGTCTGCATAACAAATATATCATGTGTGTATAACAACTGTAGTATGTCTGCATAACAAATATATCATGTGTGTATAACAACTGTATTATGTCTGCATAACAAATATATCATGTGTGTATAACAACTGTATTATGTCTGCATAACAAATATATCATGTGTGTATAACAACTGTATTATGTCTGCATAACAAATATATCATGTGTGTATAACAACTGTAGTATGTCTGCATAACAAATAAATCATGTGTGTATAACAACTGTATTATGCGTGTGCTACAACTGTGGTATCACCATAAGCATGATCATCATCATCATCACCATCATCTTCATCATTATCTTTATCATTCCGCTCCCCCAGAAGCATAAACGTTCAACAAACACCTTCAAAGCCGGCCTTTCTTATGCCATTCACTCAAGACCGTTCCATTCCTTCTTTGTCTCTTCAGTTTATGTCTCCAACTCTCTTCTCCACTCGTTTTCCGGTACATCTCTACCTCTTTTACCCCGGGGACTCCAGAACGAGGTCTGCCTTGTAATAATGTTAACAGATTTCTTCACTGTGTGTCCCATCCATAGCCAGCGACCTCTTAAATGTACAGGGTGATCGAGAAGTCTCTTCTATATTTTTGTATGTAAAACTTTTGCCTCGTTTTGGCGAGGCGCGTCCCGTTCAACCCAGTCGGTTATACTAGAGCGCATGTCCAAACACAAAAGACCCCCAAATCTCTCCGCAGTGGGTTTAGTGCTTTAATGATATGAATGCAACATTTTATGATACAGTAAACAGTATTATTTTAATTGACTTTAATTAGATTTACTTTACTACTACAAAAAAGTAATATTTTTTATATATTTTCACATAAAGCATTAGTGTCTGTTTAAATAATTTAAATTGCTATGTAAAATTAAGAAATTTAGAGTTGTAAATTACGACCTTTTAATAATAATTTTATCATTTGGATTGTTTCCCTTGATTCATAGTATTCAAAGCACTGAACCCACTGCGGAGAGACTTCTCGACAACCCTATAGTAGTATATGGATCAAATTGTAGCCAGAATAATGCAGACCTAAAAAAGTAATAAGTGCAATGATGTCAATTCTGTATGACAATAGCAATAACTATTACTGTATTATTATTCGTATTGTATGCTGATCATCGGTATACGTGAATTTAACAGCTGTAGTATACAAGAAATGCAAAATATGCGTTTATACAACGATAATATGTAAATGTTAGACACTTGAAAGAAAGAGAGGAAAAACAAAAAGAAAGAAAGGGAGAAAGAGAGAAAGAAAGATTGAAAAGAAAGAAAGGAAAAAAAAGAAAGGTACAGAAAGAAAGAAAGAAAGAAAATAAACAAGAACTGACAAAAAGAAAAAGGCAAGAGGGTTAAAGGAGACAATAAAAAAAAAAGGAACTATTAGGCAATTCGGAGATTCGATCCAGAACCATCCACATGACGCCATCTCTTCGCTGGAAGATGGCATTGTTACAATTACAACAGCCCCTGAGGTGTCGCAGCGGAGCGATGGAGTATTTCTGTTTTACTTGGATCGAAATTCCGAGGTCCCTATCGCCTTTATTTCTTTCTTTCTTTCTTTTGTCTTCCTTGCTTCTTTCCTTGCTTCCTTCCTTGCTTCCTTGCTTGCTTTCTTCCTTGCTGCCTTGCTTCTTTCCTTGCTTCCTTCCTTGCTTCTTTCCTTGCTTCCTTCCTTGCTTACTTGCTTGCTTCCTTCCTTGCTTCCTTCCTTGCTGCCTTGCTTCTTTCCTTGCTTCCTTCCTTGCTTCTTTCCTTGCTTCCTTCCTTGCTGCCTTGCTTCTTTCCTTGCTTCCTTCCTTGCTGTCTTGCTTCTTCCCTTGCTTCCTTCCTTGCTTCCTTGCTTCTTTCCTTCCTTGCTGCCTTGCTTATTTCCTTGCTTCCTTGCTTCTTTCCTTGCTTCCTTCATTGCTGCCTTGCTTCTTTCCTTGCTTCTTTTCTTGCTTCCTTCCTTGCTGCCTTGCTTCTTTCCTTGCTTCTTTCCTTTCTTCCTTCCTTGCTGCCTTGCTTCTTTCTTTGCTGCTTTGCTTCTTTCCTTGCTTCCTTGCTTGTTTCCTTGCTTCCTTCATTGCTTGCTTGTTTCCTTGCTTCCTTCCTTGCTTGCTTCTTTCCTTGCTTCCTTCCTTGCTGCCTTGCTTCTTTCCTTGCTTCCTTCCTTTATTCCTTTCTTTCTTTCTTTCTTTCTTTCTTTCTTTGTTTTCTTACAAATGCCAACCACTTTCCAAATTTATATTCTTTTTTACGAATCGCAATTCTGAGGTTTCTCTCTCTTACTTATTAACGTATGTTTGTGTCTTAATATGTATGTGTATGAAACACAGTGCATGTCTTTAACTATCGTGGAGTGTCTGTCAAATTAAAACTGTAGCGTAGAAATATAACTAATGTCTGTATAACAAGCGTAGTATGTAACAAGTGTGGTATGTCTGTAAGATACATGTAGTTTGTATAACAAATGTAGTATGTCTGTATTACAAATGTTGCATGTATTTATAACAAATGTTGAATGTATGTTTAACAAATTCAGTATGTCTAATATGTCTGTATAACAAATGTAGAATGTCTGTATAACAAATGTAGAATGTCTGTATAACAAATGTAGAATGTCTGTACAACAAATGTAGAATGTCTGTATAACAAATGTAGAATGTCTGTATAACTAATGTAGAATGTCTGTATAACAAATGTAGAGGAAAATTTTGTTTCAGTTTTGGGAATTTTTACGCCGTTTCTTACCCTGTCACCTCTGAGGTCGGATGTGTAGTTATAAAAGGCCTTGGCCTTGGATCTCTGATGCCATTAACACATATTTGAAAAACAAGCTATCTAGAAAGAAGCGGTAACCAGTAATAGTACTGTACTTTTGCCGACCGCATCTGTTGCGCAGACCATAGAAGCCATTAACAGCCTGTGTGTGTTTTTTGCCTGAGGGTTTTGTCCTACAATCGTTTGATCCTGTAAAACGTTGTATACTGCAAAGGACTCGAATTATCTGAAATTTCCCCTCGTTATGGACTTTGAAGTGCAAATGCTCAGGATGATCTTGTAGCTAGCCAACACTGTCCTTCTGCCTGACAAGTCACCGAGTTGTTCGACCACGGCAGACGAGTGTGGATTTCTTCTGGATATCCAGTTAAGTGGCCTTTTATAGCCACTGAACAGTGTATTCAAATAAAATAATATATATATATATATATATATATATATATATAAAATATATATATATATATATATATATATATATATATATATATATCACCATAAAAGAAACATTAAAATATCTATATAACAGTTCAGCTTATGATGCATTTTAAGACATCCTATCTACACAGTCAACAACAGTGACATTGTAGTGAAATATAAAAATTATTCTTCAGTATAGAAGATAACAGAGACTTTAGTAATAGATTGTGTTTTGATAATTGAAGTTTCTATATTTATTGATTTTATATAATGTAAATATCTTTTGAATTATCATAACCGAAAATAGAAACGGTTTATGATTATTAAATTGTAAATATGTACCTTCAGACTTGTTGAGATTACTAGCATTAAGTTCAAGTTCTGTTGTATGCATATTTAGTTTGATAGATTAAAAAATAATTAAATACCCCTAGATAAACTTGTCAACATAACAACACATAGTACCAAAGGTGAATCTACGAAAGGAGCAAATAGATCTTCAGGACATATCTTTCCAACAACCTGAGATTTGTACAGCTGATTCTAACCTTTGATGTCAATACACCGTATTTCTTTTCAGAAAAGGGGGTATTACTTGTAAGACCAGACTCTTACCTGGCACTATCCTGGTATCATCTGATACATCTTTTTGTCCAGGATATCTTTCATTGTATAACATCACAAACCTTTCGTGACACTGCATCAGCATTATATGAGTATAACCTCTCATTCACACACAACCACCTCTCCCCACACATACACATGTGGGCTTCTTACTGTCGCATCAACAGTCACACCCAATCATCACACTTAGATAGATGTAAATAAAGAGGATATATAAATTGTATTCACCAGCTTTATTCATTCAATATAGTTGATATTGAGTTTGGTTAAATTGTTATTAACATCACAGGTGGTCACATAGCGGAGGTGGCGCAGTAAGGTCTGACTGTTCTCTGAATATTTTCAGTCCAGATACTTTCACAGCCGTGACTATCGAGTGATACCAGTGTGCTTCTCTGTCACTGGGACCTCACTCATTCTGGAGAGAATACTATTTCTACTCTAGCACTATCATCTCACACATATAAAACCTTCCGCTATACTTACATAACGACTAAAGACATTTTTTAATCATTACAAGGGAGGCCAAGCTATTCGCGCTGCTCTTGCTTCCATTCCATGGATAGATCTCTAACCTTCTCTGAAGCCCCTCCTTTTGGTGCACACTGGAAACAGACAAACTTCGAGTTGTCTGGCCCACCCATCAGGGATCGACTAGCCACACCAACGTGGCCCAATACCACGATCACACCTGTGGTGAAACACGCATCGCACACTTGGCTTGGGGGGAAATCAGTTTGAGCCCCAGACTTAATTACCGATCTTCTACTGATGTTTAGTCCCAGCATTTCTTCTGTATTAAGACCGGCTATCACGACAAGTATGGGAAACTAAGAGCCAGCGATCCAGACTTCCAGGTTAAACTCCGGCTTTTACCTGGTTGGCGGCGAGCAGGAGGATCTTACAATGAATAGGTGGCAGGCGAAGGTAGCATGGGATGTGGCTCTGAGTAGGACGTAACGATTCCTTTGTAGAGCCCAGAACACATAATTTTAGCGCTGCATATTTGGAGGATTGAAATGGTATGACAAAGTCACAAATGTGGAATTGATGACAAGAGCCAGACAAGTTCCAGTGGAACAAGAGTTGAGAAGAAGATGATGGCGATGGATAGGACACACATTGAGGAAACCTGTTGATAGCATTACAAGGCAGCCCTTGTTCTGGAATCCACAGAGAAAGAGAGGCAGAGGTAGACCAAAAAACACATGGAGAAGAGAACTGGATACAGAGGTGAAAATGATGAGGAAAACATGGAAAGAACTTGAGCGGATGGCACAGAACAGGAAGACTTGGCATGTGTTTGTTGAAGGCCAATGCTCCTTGGGGAGCTAAAGGGTATTGACTGATATTTGGAGAGCTCCCATGGATGACGGCGTATGCACTGTATGCCACCTCCCTTCCCTCTTCTAGGCTTCTAGCTTGAAACCAGACGTGAGGATTCTTCCCTTCCCTCTTCCGGGCTTCTAGCTTGAAACCAGACGTGAGGATTCTTCCCTTCCCTCTTCTGGGCTTCTAGCTTGAAACCAGACGTAAGGATTCTTCCCTTCACTCTTCTGGGCTTCTAGCTTGAAACCAGACGTGAGGATTTCCCTTCCCTCTTCTTCTGGGCTTCTAGCTTGAAACCAGACGTAAGGATTCTTCCCTTCCCTCTTCCGGGCTTCTAGCTTGAAACCAGACGTGAGGATTCGGGCTTCTAGCTTGAAACCAGACGTGAGGATTCTTCCCTTCCCTCTTCCGGGCTTCTAGCTTGAAACCAGACGTGAGGATTCTTCCCTTCCCTCTTCCGGGCTTCTAGCTTGAAACCAGACGTGAGGATTCTTCCCTTCCCTCTTCTGGGCTTCTAGCTTGAAACCAGACGTAAGGATTCTTCCCTTCACTCTTCTGGGCTTCTAGCTTGAAACCAGACGTGAGGATTCTTCCCTTCCCTCTTCTGGGCTTCTAGCTTGAAACCAGACGTGAGGATTCTTCCCTTCCCTCTTCTGGGCTTCTAGCTTGAAACCAGACGTGAGGATTCTTCCCTTCCCTCTTCTGGGCTTCTAGCTTGAAACCAGACGTAAGGATTCTTCCCTTCACTCTTCTGGGCTTCTAGCTTGAAACCAGACGTGAGGATTCTTCCCTTCCCTCTTCTGGGCTTCTAGCTTGAAACCAGACGTGAGGATTCTTCCCTTCCCTCTTCTGGGCTTCTAGCTTGAAACCAGACGTGAGGATTCTTTAAATGGACGCCAGGCCGGGATAAAATGCCCAGAACGGAACTGGAGCTCACGACTCTAATTAAATAAGTTAAGGAATGGCAGAAAAGCCACCGGAAAAGCCACCGGAAAAGCCACCGGAAAAGCCACCGGAAAAGCCTTGATCTACAGTGTAGATAATACCACAGATTCTTCAACTTGGCTCGGCAACGATAGAGCGACAAGATCAGCGGCCCTAGTTAATAAAGAACAACAATAACAATAACAACAACAACATCATCATTACAAACAAATCTCACACACACACACAGATTAACAAAACACAGATACGTAAAATTTACACAACATAATTTTATACAGCGTAATCGCATTGCATGGCTAAACAGTAAACCCAGTCTTGTTTCATACTTATGTGATAGGGTGGGCGAGATGATGATGATGATTATATTGTGATGTGTGATCACTCTCTTTTCACACTCGCAACCGACCCTAATCAACAATAAATCTCTTGATTCTAGAGGCAGGGGTTATATTTATTTTTACAACCCATTCAGTGACAAAGCAAACATTAAACAAATAAACTAGCGAACATAACAAAACAAAACTAAACAAAACAAAACACCCAACAGTGCCCGATGCTAATGTGTCATGTCTTTGTGTTCTTCTGTGTGGGTACACAGCGCGCCTCGTTTCGTCCTCTCTTGTCTGGACTGATACTTTAAGAAGGCCCGCTGCTGGTTCGCTATCTCTTTTTATAGGCACTAGGCTAATCACTCAACTACTGCGCGCTGGGCGTATTAATCTTGGCTACTTAAATATCACACGCGATTATCGCTTTAGGAATAGCGAAAACACAAATAAAACCTACCGCTATTATCAAATAACACAATTCTACACCACAACTTAATTTCAATGGATTATTACGGCCTTATTACATATCTTCTACTTCAGATTTTTCACAACCCAGGCTCGCGCCATCACGTGAGCTGACAGTCACGTGGGTCGACCGAAAATATATGGGCGACAAACATGCCTTGAACTGAAGTGGGGGTGGGGCCTCAGGGGTGTCTTCCCGGCCCCATCACATATCTCCCTCCTGATTTTGTTGTCGTCCCGACAACATCACTACCTCATCACTACCTCTGGCGCTTCAGTCGAAATCTCTCGGATCGTTGGTGCTGCGCTTGATTATTTCTCAGCGGCGATGTTTTGGGCTCAGATTCTGTATTCGGTACAACTCGGCTGGGGACCCTCTTGGTCGTTATGTCCCCAGTTGTACGTTGTCGGGCTGGCAGTTGCTGTGGTCTAGAAGACTCGCACACCTGTGCCGCATCGCTGCCTGCCCGTGACGTCTGCCTGTCAGTGCTTGTAGCTGTCGAATTTGTAGGGGGATTGCTCCTGACGTGCTTGACACTCGTTTTGCGTGGACGGTGGCCAACATTTCCCCACTATCTTCTTTTGATGTGTCTCCTCCTCCTCGGAGCCTTGACTTGCACTCCCTCCTCTCTGCTTAAGACGAGTTTCCTCCCCTAACCGACTACCAATCTTCTCGGCGCCCTTAGGGTGACAGTTGTCACGGTCATCTCTTGGCTTGCACCCGGAAGGAAACCTGGTTGTGGTAGCACGTCTTGGGAAAGAGCTCTTTGAGGGACAGGCGGCTATCAAATGTTCAGTTGACTTGCATCGAAAACATCTCTTCGGAAGCGGGCCTTGAGGGCACTTGGCTGCCATGTGGTCTGACAAGTCTCCACAATTGTAGCATCTTATCTTTCTGGGCTTCCTCTGTGCCATGGGTCGCTTCCTGCTGCCCTTACACTCTTGACCGCCAATGCCGCATACAATGACTGCTTCCATGCCCTGGACCGATGGTTTGCTGTCAAATTCTACTCGTTCATTCTTCGCCAGACTCCGGAATCCCTTTCTGTAGATCTTGGTCTGATGTACGAATACATCAATACCTCCATCATCTGGCGTGATGAACCCCCATCCCCTGTGGACACTATACCACTTGCAAACTCCTTTTCGCCTTGTCGGTGCAGCTGCACTGGTCGGTACTGTCAGCTTACTGCTTTCGTTAACAACAGCTTGACTCTCACATACCAGAACATGCACCTCCGCGTCGTCCTTTGGCCGTTTTCGCGGTTGGCCTGGTTCTTTCTCTCTCTGCACCTCCTCTTGTGCTGGCGAACTGGTCTGTGACATCTGTGCTATCTGGGACTTTAGGAGGGATAATTCTGCTCTAAGTGCCTCCTTCTCCTTCTGAACTTCTGCACTTGCTATCTGGACCAGTGTCTCAGGCTTTTTACTTTCACCATAAACAGCATATTCCCAAGGGGAATTTCTGGTCATCTCACTGACTGGTGGTTGCTCGCTGTAGGCTTTTTTGACAATTTCCAGTAACTTCTCAGGGCTGGCCTTGGCTCCACCATGTATCCGTAATTCTCTAGATACCCATGGTGTAACGTTGTTCCATATCATGTCTAACTTGTCTTCTGCACAAAAAGGCGCCACCTTCCACGCGGCTTCCACACCTCCCACAAACTCTTGCCAAGCGGGACTCCCCTCTCTCCACTAAACAACCTTATCTCCGGCTCCTTCACGTACAATATCTTCATATGCGCATTAGCCATCTTGCTGCAGGAATGCACTGCTGGGTGTTTACAATATTTGTTCGTTTGCTGTTTGCTCAGTGTCACTGTCTGCCTTATCCTGCCGACGACGCCAATTGTGATAGGGTGGGCGAGATGATGATGATGATTATATTGTGATGTGTGATCACTCTCTTTTCACACTCGCAACCGACCCTAATCAACAATAAATCTCTTGTTTCTAGAGGCAGGGGTTATATTTATTTTTACAACCCATTCAGTGACAAAGCAAACATTAAACAAATAAACTAGCGAACATAGCAAAACAAAACTAAACAAAACAAAACACCCAACAGTGCCCGATGCTAATGTGTCATGTCTTTGTGTTCTTCTGTGTGGGTACACAGCGCGCCTCGTTTCGTCCTCTCTTGTCTGGACTGATACTTTAAGAAGGCCCGCTGCTGGTTCGCTATCTCTTTTTATAGGCACTAGGCTAATCAATCAACTACCGCGCGCTGCGCGTATTAATCTTGGCTACTTAAATATCACACGCGATTATCGCTTTAGGAATAGCGAAAACACAAATAAAACCTACCGCTATTATCAAATAACACAATTCTACACCACCACAACTTAATTTCAATGGATTATTACGGCCTTTATTACATATCTTCTACTTCAGATTTTTCACAAATTGTCCCAGCTCGCGCCATCACGTGAGCTGACAGTCACGTGGGCCGACCGAAAATATATGGGCGACAAACATGCCTTGAACTGAAGTGGGGGTGGGGCCTCAGGGGTGTCTTCCCGGCCCCATCACACTTACAAAACAATAATAAAAATGCATCAGTAAACAGTGACATGTGAAAAAAAGAACCACGCGCTAAAAACATCAATTATAAAAACATTTGTCAAACAAATACCCTTCCTTCCTTCTTTCTTTCCTTTATTTTCTTCCATCCTTTCTTCCTTCTATCTGTCAACTCCTCAAGGAGCATAGGCCTTCAACAAACTTGTGTCAGGTCTTCCTGTCTTGTGCTATCACCTCAAGGTCTTTCCATCTCTACTACATCCCCTTAATGTCTGTCTTAGTTCTCTTGTCCATGTGTTCCTTGGACTTCCTTTACCAATCGTACCCTGGGATTCAAGAACAAGGACTACCTTGTAATGCTATCAACAGGTTTCCTCAATGTGAGTCCTATCCATCACCAGCGTCTTCTTCTCAACTCTTGTTCCACTGGCACTAGTGTCTAGTTATTGTCATCAGTTTCACATTCCAATAAATATAGCTACAGTAAAGGCTTACAAACTGTCATATTGTACTTACTTAGTCGTTCCCCTTCTACCGTGAGGTGTAGAGGTTTGGAAGAGAGAGCGCCAGACTATCCTATCGGCTGTCTTCCTCCTGGCCTGGTTCCATTCTAGTCCTCGGTCCCTTCAAAGATTGTCTAATGTTGTCCTTCCAGCGGACTCTTTCGTCCTGGGGGTCTGGATCCCTGGCTCTTTGTTTCCCATGCTTGTCGTGGTAGCCGATCTTCTCCCATTCTGCAGACATGGCCAAACCATCTTAAATTGGACTGTTCTACTTGGGTCTGCAGGGGGTGGGATTTTAGGCCTTGACGTATCGTCTGGTTGCGGACCATGTCTCTTCTTGATACTAATCAAACACCTTCCTCAGATACCTCATTTGAGGTTTGGATCTGGCTTTTGTGGGTTTGTAGTCCCATTGCCCATGTGACTCGCATCCATACGTCAAGACTGGGACATAGGTGGAGTGTATTCAGCCATCTTAAACGTTTTCTTACCAACCTCTATCTTGCTGATATTGTATGGCTCTGAAACACGGACAAACAACATAAACTAACGTCTCCGTATAGCTTCCGCGGGGGCCTCTGATGATTCAAAAAAAAAATTATAGGAATCCTGCTCCTTCAGGCATGTCCGTACAAGGCCACTAAAATTTCTCTGGTGGTGCATGAGGCTGGCAACTCATCACGTAAAACAGATTGCTTCAGCAATTATTTGATTTAGGCACACCCATCGTATTCGATGAGGACCATCGACATCTCTGGTAATGCATTCGTTCTATAAGGTTAAGTGAGTGCGCATAATGGCTGATAAAGACCATGCGGGACAAGAAAAGTTCTTTTGCATGACCGACATACAAGGCCCGAAGACAAAAATACTGGCTGCACATCCAAGCTTGACTTTCAGGCTGCGCGTTTTTTTTCCTGGCGACTACCCTCACAAAGGTTTGACCTCGCTGACTGCGATACACAGTTTTGATAGGCCTCTCCAGGAAATTAAGGAGCATAAAAAAAATGATGAAGTTAAACAAAATCAGCAACCAAGACGTTGCCGACTTTCAAAGGGATGTTTGCGGAGAAATAGAAAGATTGACAAGGTGCGACATGGTGCTACAGTGGGGAACTTGATATGAATAGAAAACCATTAGAACAATAAATGAGTAGAAGATAGGACGCTATGGAAACCTCTTGAAAGCATTACATGACAGTCCCTTGTCCTGGCGAAGCTGCAGGATAACAGAGATGCAGATTATCCTTTTACGTTTCCACGGACCCCTTTTGATATGTCCGGTGACGATTTCTGACCTCGTTCTTACAAAAAAAAAAAAAAAAAAAAAAACGGTTTATATAAATGCATAATTTACAAATCAGTTTTGCATAAAAATAATTTTTTTATACAATGAAGAAACCTATCATTAAGTTTGCATATATAGTCATACTGAAATATTAAAAAAAGCAAATCAGTTAAAAAAAAATATATATACTTACTGAATATACAACGATTCTACGATAATTCCCCGAATAAAATTTAAATATATTTTTATTAAATCAAATCATATATATTAAAAATTAAGTATTAATTCAGCTTTACATTTTAAAACCTAAGATCACTTACAACCTTTTATCAAAGCTGCCCCGTCCGAGGACCAAAGATTAAGAGACCCTGTTGTCAGAAGAAAGACCGGGACGATATAATATCTTCCTCACTTGTTTATCGCTCATTCTTGTAAAGTCGAATTAACTAATCACAGATTGATTACATCATTCGGATTACAATAAATCATTCACAGCCTTATGAAACTTACAGGCTACTTGTTATAAATATTCACAAACAAAAGTTTTTGTTCATTTTTTACATATATAACATTCAGCGTAAACGGCTACCCACCCAACACCAATGCAAGATAATGTGAACTGGGCCCATTTATACTTCTTGACTTGCCGATTTGGATTTCGCAGCCAGACCATTTTTCTATATTTTTTATTATTTTTAAATTAATTAATTTAACTTTTGTTTGTTGTTCCAAGCTGTCCCAATTTTTGTACTTGATTAATTCTTATTCCAAGTCTTTTAACATTGAAATAAGTTAAAAAGAGGAAACCCTGTAGGCCTGTAAACAGTAAATAAATAAATTAATACACATACACGATATGTTTCAGGCACTCGTGAGAAATTAAGAAGTAGACAAACAGAAAAACAGCAGAAGTGATATGCTTACTGAGACTTTGAACCCAGGACCTTCGGAACGACAAAACAGCACCTCGCTACTGGAGCAAATCATGACATATCCTCCCTGCCAACGAGGCACCACAAACAATAGTGCTTCGTGGATAGTGCTCATTAGCACGATTTCTCCACGTAAACTCTGGATATACCTTAGGAACGATCCAGACTAATTATAGACGCAATTTAACAGTATAGGTCAGTTTTACATAAGACAAAAGGGACCTAAATACTGTGATAGAAAATTGGGATAGAAAATTGAGAACGGTACCGGGCAGAGGCTAGGTGTGTATTGACATAATCATACCTTTACGTGTATATTTTATTATATTTCTTTATAACCCTAACTATAACATAACCATATACCTATTTAAAAACTTGGACAGAGCCGACCCCTTAACCTTTAAAACTATATTAAAACTCAAGGCTCCAGAAGGAAAGTGAAAGCAAGTACTATCAAAAGCCACTTGGCGGAGAACTGTGGAAGTGGAGATACTAAGCATGAACCAGTGCTTGCACACCACAGGATGGCTGTCGACCGAGCAAAGTGGAGGCAGTTTGTTGCTGTCCTACAAGAACGCCATCAGGCACGATGGTCAACTGATTGCTTTGCCAGTTAGCGACCAAGGACCAAAGAAAGAATTAAGAGAAAACTCAAGGCCCATAGAAAATGCCAGGGTGTAACCATCTCGACCTTTAAGAGTTAGGCAATTATTACACCACGAAGTTGGCAGTTCCCATAAAACAACCCTATATCAATCGATGGAGTAGTAATCTTTTTCTTTCCTTTTCTCCTCAAATTCCCTCAGTAATGACCTTTGAACTCCCTAAGGAGTACAAACCTTCAACGCACATATGTCAAGTCATCTTGTCTCACGCCATCAGCTCAACGTTATATCCATGTCTTATCATCACCTTTACACCTGTCTTTTATTCTCCTGGGGGACTACACGAGATGCTAAATACTGTAGACCTGAGTAAATTCCGTGTCATAAAGTCAGAATAACATGTTTTACCCTTGCTGCTAAAACTGAAAGTGAGCTAAAACTTGAAAGTATGAAGGTAAACACTGCCGAAGATGTTTTCTTCCATTTCACTGTTCTTTAGGCGACTCACATCTTTGCCTGTTACTCAGCCACCAACACGGGCGCATAACCAAAGGAATGCCGGCAAAATATAAAACAGCAAATAGTCCCCCTAACAAACGCCTATTCCAAAAACCACCCCACTGTGAGATGACAACACCGAAGGTAAAATTCACCAATATTGTCGTGACACGTCAAACATTTGGCTGTGTCCTCCAGGTAGGGTACGTAATGCCCGTTGAGTAGTCGAATTAGAAGACAAGTTTGAGCCTGTTATGAAAGAAATTGTGCTTCCGATTGTCCTCGTTGGTAGTGAAATTCCCTCTGGGAGTTATTTCGAATGGTGATGCTGTTGCAGAGTTCAGACAAAGGGGGGGTGTTCCGGTGAGTATATTTCCTCCCTTAAGTTCATGACCCAAACGGTACCTGAAAAGAATGAAAATATCATAGTGTAATCATATATGATAGGAAACTCTATACAGCGTCTAACAACAGAAGGCCATCTGGTATCAGTATACTTACGTAATAAAAAGTTTTAAAAAGAAGATTAAAGTTAGTTTCATAGCAATGCCCTCTGCAAACAGTGTGCCATGGTCGATTCGTGGGTGTCCCCTGTCCGGTGTGTTGTGGGTGTCTGTCTGGTGTGTCCTTGTGACAATACAGTTGTGCGATCTCACGTCCACTCCACGGCAGGATATCACATTGCCACTCCTATCATTTTTTTTCTCTCTCATTTTTCTCTTTTCTCTTCACTCATCGCTATTATTTGGGCATGTTTTATGCCCTTTCATTCATTTATTTTACTCTCTATGCTGAATTCCTAGTAGGGGAGGAAGTCTCTAACACTCAATACCACTCCCTTTTTATTTCATCCCTACATGAAGTATTTGCTCTATGGCTCGGATTGTCTTACTCTATCCAATGTTTATACCACTCCTCAGACTTATTGACGTTCTCCTCCGCGGTGAATGGAGTATATTATCGTTAACAATACCCAGTCTCCAGTTATCACCGGTCACCAGCGAGCGAAGATTCTTATCACGAAAAGACGGTCTTTGCCCGATCAACATCTACTAGAAGCCGATATTGTCTGTCTCCAACTGAGATAGCCGTCTGATTGTTGGGCAGATGATTAGAAAAGGGTGCGTGAGATGCGATTTATTCGTGTTCGAACGAGACCGAACCTTGTGGTGTGATTATCAACGTTAATCTGGTCTGGTAGAATATGGACATATGTTTGGGCGACACAGGTAGACCTTTTCTGGACAGCAAATGAGTTACACAGATATGAGATAGTGTTTTTGAGTTTGGTGAACTAGAATGCCCGGAGGAAGTCTGACGCAACGATATGCCATCACCGTAAGAGGTCATCTCGTTGGAATATTAAATTTTGAATATTTTTGAAACACACTTGAGGTATTTTATCGAAATTGACGCTCGCCCCTACCCAAGTAAGTGATGAAAGAGATTCGGATTGAATTGGTTCATTTTTGAGGAGCTAAAATATACAATGTATTTTATTTTTGACACACCAGTCAGAAGTGCAAATCCTGTGATTTGCATCTGAGAATAAAGTGTGATGAAAACACACAGACACAGATCACCACAGAGCGCACATGACTCCTAAAAGCCAGATAGAAAAAGGAGACATTGGACTTTATAAATTCCACAACTATTAAGTAACAGATCGAGTATTATTGGGCAACTTTAGAATTCACAAGTAAATATGCATTTTTAATACAAGACTGAAAACTTTAAAGGGGCGCAGGACTTTAATAACAAGACTGGAATCCTATGAATATTGATCACAAATCATAGATGAATTTAACAAAAGTTTCCCAGGCCCAGGTGATTTTCACAGAACAATCCACCGTCAAAGAAGAATTAACTCCTAATTTCCCAGACCCAGAGTCATTGAGGAATTAAACAAACGTTTTCGCAAAGCCAGGGATTTTCGATCGATAAACGCCCGCCGTTAAAGAAATATAACTCTAATTCCAGACCAAAAAGTGATTTCGAAGCTTCTAATACAGAGCTGTGTCCAGTCTAAATCTGTGCAAAGGAGATTGTGTATTCCCAAAATGGTTGGGGGGTGAGTTGTAAACAATTTATTTTACTAATGTAAATTCTACAGGTTTCTTGTTAAGTGGTTATATACAAGGCTGGCAACCTCAATCAACATTTGAAAATATATATGCATGTACCACTTCTGCAAGATGCTGGTGATTGTTTCTCTAACTAGGTCGTGCGGGAAACCCGACAGCAGAGTGACCCCAGACTGCGACGGGAGTAGTGATATTGAGTAATGAGTTGATGATTACATCACATGTGCCTAAGGTGTAACAATATTAGTCTTGTGAGATTTATGTACATTTTACAATTGTAATTCAAGTAAAATCCTACATTCATGCACATAAAAGGTAAATCCTTAATTCATGCACTCACCAGACGCAATTTCTTAGTTAACACCCAGAAGGATATTGGTGAATTTTCATCATATTCCATGAGTTACACTGTGTGCTCCGGAATTTAATTCCTCTGAGAGGTTAACAATGATTGGTAGAGCGCATGACAATGGGCCTGTTAGTTTGTGGCGAACAATGTAAACATAGCAGGCATTTCTTGTTTCTTTTCTAGTTTGTCTAAAGTTGTGGTTACACGCCATCAGACGATTTGTGGTATTACACTCCGCTATTATAGAGTAAAAGCATCTCCCTTAACCTAATTCATGAACCACAGCTGCAGGACTCATCTGGGAGTTAACTTTTTTTTTTTGTCACAGTCAACAGCAAAAAACACGGATCCAACCTCTGTGAGGAAAAATTTAATTTACCTTTCACCCCCATTTAATACTTATTTTAACTTCGTTAAAAACTAATTGACTATTAAATTTGTTGTATGGTTATTTTAAACTAAACAAATAATTGTTTATTCAGTCATTAGAAGTATGAAAGGCAAACGTATGAGCCAGATTCTTTAATATATATATTATAATTATATATACCATTCCTACAACCCCCATACCATCTAAAAACTATATATATTATATAAATAAATATGGATATATATATATATACAATCCAAATATGATAAACATATTCTATATACTATCTATTGAATAATGCGCCGCTTAACGTCCACGACTTACCACCCACTACTAACCACATAAAAGACTGTGAAATAGGCGACGCTTAACGTCCACGATGCGAAATTAGACGTTTTTATGCGATTTAATCAACACCCACTACTTTATACTTAGCAAGTTATAACCATAGGCGATAACTGTAGTGTAACTGTATTGACTAAATAGCCAAGATACTGTGCACATACCGTAATGTATTTTCGAATGTTCACATTAAAATAACGATAGTAAGTACAGTATAGTAAACATACCATAGGCCCAGTAACAATTGGCGCGTTTATTATGACTATCAAGAGAATATGTACTGTATTATAGTTTATAAATGTACTGTACCAATAAGAGGAATTTCGTTGGATTACACCAACTGGGGGCTTGAACCATTGCTTAAACCCTTCATGAAAGACGACGGACCAGATATAATGTGTTAACAATTGCTCAGCCCAATGCAACATTGTTCGCAAAGCAGGGGAGGCAATCCGTGACAGTCGTGGGTGTCTGTCTGGTGTGTCGAGGGTGTCTGGTGTGTCGTAGGTGTCTGGTGTGTTGAGGGTGTCTGGTGTGTCGTGGGTGTCTGGTGTGTCGAGGGTGTCTGTCAGTTTTGTCGTGGATGTCTGTCTGGTATGCCGAGACATCAGCCAGAATATAATAGTATACAAAGTTATATGTCATGGTAACATATTATGAAAAAAAATCTTACAACTTTGGTTTTGTTTTGTTTGGTTCAATTATGCCGGTTAATACTACATGTACAATGAAAGTGTGCTCCGTGCAACGTTTCTGCTCTCTACGATGAGTTAGAACATAGATATTTTGAGCGTCGGAATTTTAAAAGGTGTAAAATTTATAAATCTTATGTAGAGTTAAATAAAAGTGGTTTAAAAAAAAAATTAACATACAAAAAAATTTGACTCACCAACAATCAACCAGGCAACTAAGAAAAGTGGAATCAATGAAAACAGCAGACACACTATGGCACCACAGCCATCAGTAGCGGGTGAGTCCTGTTTGTTCACTATAAACACGAAGGCTAGGACGAAAATGAAAAACAACAGGCCCACACCGAAGTCAACAATTAAGTATACTGGAAGCAGAGGTTGAAGTTCACAGTCCTGGATATATATTATACCTGAATAGAAGCAGAAATCAGAAAACTGAATTTATTCTATAATCGTCTATCATCTAGAATCCATAACCCATCATTACCATCGCCATCCCCCCATCATCATCATCATAATCACCACTCAAGCCACTACCACCACCATTACCACTATCATCATCCGCATGCGGATCATCATTAATCATCATCATACCCATCAAAATCATCATTATCATTAGCATCAGTAGTTACACCTTGTCATATTCATCAGTCGGCACTGTCAGATGGCCTTTCATCAGCCGACATTATCAGTCAACCTGTTCACCAGCCGTCATTATTAGCCATCCTGTTCACCAAAAGACATTATCGGTTAACCTGTTCGCAGCCGACATTATCAGTCAACCTGTTCACCAGCCGTCATTATTAGCCATCCTGTTCACCAACAGACATTATCAGTTAATCTGTTCACCAACCGACATTATCAGTCAACCTGTTCACCAGCCGTCATTATTAGCCATCCTGTTTCACCAGCCGTCATTCTCAGTTAAACTGTTCACCAGCCGTCATTATCAGTTAAACAGTTCACCAACGGACACTATCACTTAACCTGTTCACCAACCGACATTAGCAGTTACCCTTTGCACCAACCGACATTAGCAGTTAGCATGTTGATCAGCCAACACTATCAGTTAACCTGTTCACCAGCCGACATTAACAGTTATCGTGTTCACCAACCGTCATTAACAGTTATCTTGTTCACCAACCGTCATTAACAGTTAACCTGTTCACCAGCCGACATTAACAGTTAACCTGTTCACCTGCCGACATTAACACTTAACCTGTTCACCAGCCGTCATTAACAGTTAACCTGTTCAACTGCCGACATTATCAGTCATCCTGTTCATCAACCGTCAGTTTCAATCACCGTCTTCACTAGCGGTTTTCGTTACCCCCATCTTCACCATCCGTCATCATCTTCACCATCCGTCATCATCTTCACAATCCGTCATCATCTTCACAATCCGTCATCATCTTCACAATCCGTCATCATCTTCACAATCCGTCATCATCTTCACAATCCGTCATCATCTTCACAATCCGTCATCATCTTCACCATCCGTCATCATCTTCACAATCCGTCCCGTTTTTGTTTTTGTTTTAATAAGCCTATGTTGAATACTGATATGTATTTATTTATTTCGTTCGTTCTATCAAATCTCTATAGATCACTGCTATTTCTTTATTTCATTTTAATTATTTGTTTCTTTCTTTTAATTCTTGGTTGATTTTTGTTTGTTTGTTTTGTGATGCTGTTAAATCTGTGTTCAAAATTGATATTTGTTTATTTCTTTTGTTTCTGTTAAATCTTCGTTAAATACTGCTATTTGTTATACATTTTGTTTCTGTTAAATCTACGTTGAATACTGCTACTTTTTAATTGTTTATTATTTTGTTCATTATTGCTACTTTTTAATTGTTTATTATTTTGTTAATTATTTCTACTTTTTAATTGTTTATTATTTTGTTCATTATTGCTACTTTTTAATTGTTTATTATTTTGTTCATTATTGCTACTTTTAATTGTTTATTATTTTGTTCATTATTGCTACTTTTTAATTGTTTATTATTTTGTTCATTATTGCTACTTTTTAATTGTTTATTATTTTGTTCATTATTGCTACTTTTTAATTGTTTATTATTTTGTTCATTATTGCTACTTTTTAACTGTTTATTATTTTGTTCATTATTGCAACTTTTAAAGAAAATATCCCATGCTCCGGGGTCTTCTTCTTCTTTCTTCTTTGGTATTTGGCCGCTGACTGACAAAGCAATCAGTGACCAACACGCCTGGTGGCGTCTTGTAGAGCAGCGACAAACTGTCTCCACTTTAAATAAATATTAGACAAACATAAAGGTATGTTTTCAGGCACTCGTAAGAAATACAGAAGTAGAACACTAGACAACAGAAAAACAACAGAAGTTAGTGGCTTACCCAGGACTCGAACCCAGGACCTTCCGTGCGACAACCCCCGCCTAGCTATGCAAGCGAATCACACTATCCTCCCTGCCATCTAGACATCACCAAAAATGATGCGATCGGTTGCCATCCTTCGTGCAGTGCTACATCTCTGGTTCATATTTTGCATCTCTGCCTCCACAGTTCTCCGCCAGGTGGCTTTTGGCCGTCCTCGCTTCCGCTGTCCATCTGGAGTCTTTGGACAAAGCATGGCAATTCCGATGCTGGTGTCAGCGTCTCATCTGAGGATGTGGCCAACCCAATTCCAGCATCTACGCGCTTTGATGATGCGCATGTCTTTTTTGTGGCTCCGAGTTAGGCAGGTTTTTTTTGTTTTGTTATTTAAATTATCCTAATAATTAAAACAAAATTATTTCTGACAGATAATTAAAAAAAAATGTTCCTTACCTATTGCCAGTTTGGCTACCCCAAGACCGATGAGAATCAGACCTAGCAAGATAATGCCTGCCATAACAACCCAGAAGAATGCTGTAAGATCAAAGGAGATATACTACAATCAATCAATCAATCAATCAATCAATCAATCAATCAATCAATCAATCAGTAAATCAATATCCTTTAGCTCCTCAAGGAGCATAATTCTTCTTCTTCGATCCTTAACCACCGACCGTCAAAGCAGTCAGTGGCCATCACGCCTAGTGGCGTCTTGTAGGGCAACAACAAATTGATTCCACTTTGCACGGTCGGTGGCCATCCTTCGCACAGTGCCCCAACCCCGGTCCACCCCTGCATCTCAGCCTCCACAGTCCTCCGCCAAGTTGTTTCCGGTCGGCCTCTCCTTCGCCTTCCCCTAGGGGTCCAAAGCATAGCTGCCCCCGTGACGGCATCGGGGCCTCCTCTGAGGACACGACCAACCCAGCTCCAGCGCCCGCCAGCTATGATGGTATGCATGTCCTCTTGCTTGCTACGAGTAAGCAGATCTTGGTTGGTGATGGTATTCGGCCAAAAGATTCGGTGAATTTTTCTTAGGCATGCTGTGTGAAAAGAGGACAATTTTGACATTTCCCTCTCTGTGACTCTCCAGCATTCCGCACCATAGAGAAGCACAGAAAGCACGCAACTCTGGTATAATCTTAATTTTGTGCTTGTGCTGTACTGGGAGGACCCCCAGATGTTATCTAGGCCAAAGAAGGCCGTTCTTGCCCTATTCATTCTGACGCTGATGTCTCCGCCTGCCCCACCGTCTGGTGTCACCATGCCCCCTAGGCATGCGAAGGCACCCGTCTGTACCAGTTGCCAACTCCCTAATGACATGGGCCCAGGGTTGCCCACATTGAGCGTCATGACCTCAGACTTCTTTAAATTGATGTTCAAGCCCACCTGCTGGCTAAATTTATTAAGTCTATCCGTTTTTTTCCTGGATGTGTTGATGTGAATGTGCCAGCAGTGCAATGTCATCTGCACACTCCAGATCCTCCAACGTCGAAAATGCAGTCCATCCCACCCCTCTTGGACCGCCCTCTGTCGCCCGGCGCACCACCCAGTCCACGACCGTTAAAAACAGAGTGGTTGACAAGGGGCATCCCTGTCGCACTCCCGTCTTCACCCCGAAGGTCAGGCCGCTCTGCCCAACACTACACGCAAAGTTGGCACAGAGGCTTTCCACGATTGACACTACGCAGCTTGGAACCCCACAAGCCCCCAGTATTTTCCATAAACTGTCCCCATGCATGCCGTCAAAAGCCCCCTCAAAATCAACAAAATTTATGTAAAGCTGTCTTTGCCATTCTGAGCACTGCTCTATAATGTTCCTGAGAGTGAATATATGGTCTACACATCTTCTGTTCTTTCTAAATCCTGCTTGTTCTTTCCTCAGTTTGTAGTCTACTGCCTTTGAAATTCTCTGTATAATTATCCTGCCTAGTATTTTGCTGGGAACTGAGAGAAGAGTGATTCCTCTCCAATTATTGCAGTCTGAAAGATCTCTCTTCTTGGGCAATTTGATAATTATTCCTTTGTTCCACTCTGATGGTGTTGTCCCCGTTTTCCACACTTGTGCAAATAGTGGTTCTAATAGTTCTGCTGCTAGCTCAGGGTCTGTCTTAAATAGCTCTGCATTTAAGTTATCATGGCCCGGAGCTTTACCGTTCTTTAACCCTTTGATTGCTGTGATGATTTCTTCTTTTCGTGGAATGTCTGTATTTACATCTAGATCGTTTTCAGCCTCAGGAACATTCATTGGTGTCTCTGGTATTTCCCTGTTCAGAGTTTCCCCGAAGTGCCCTGCCCATCTTGTTTCCTGTCCCTCTACTGTCCTGATGAGATCTCCTTGCTCATCTCTTAACAATGTAATACCGTTTGCACCTTGTTTTCCGCCGATGAACCTAGTTATTTTGCACACTGTGCTCCGTTCATTTCCCAGCGCTGCCCCCTCTGCCTGTTCCGCAAGATCGTCTAGGAAATTCCTTTTGTTGGCTCGGGTTTGGCGTTCAACTTCCCTGTCCAGTTGACTGCACTGTTCGCCATATAGTTGCCCCAACCTGGGGGACTTCGCCTCCGTTTTCTCTCTTTTCACTTCCTTTCTCATCTCCATGGTGTCCAGCGTTTCTGGTGCTATCCAGTCTTGCTTCTTCCTTTCCTGGAATCCCAAGCACGATTTGCTACTTTCCTTATACATTGTTGAAATGGTGTTGAAACTCTGGTCTATATCATCAGTCAATGTCCTTTCCTAGCCTTTGGTAAATTGATATCGTTTCTTAATAGCTTATCCCCATTTTCGTTTGCTATTCCGCTGCCGCATTTCCCCACCGTTCTTTCATTATATGTATTGTGTGTACCAACTTTCGCATTGAGGTCTCCCATTACTATAACAAGATCATATCTAGGTGTGTCCTCCATTTCTTTCTGCAGTTGTTGATAGAACTCATCCTTGACCTCCCCACCGCTATCATTCGCTGGTGCGCAGCATTGTATTACTGTAGTGCCGGTGAATCTCCCTCTCAATCTCAATCGTATCAGTCTGCTGCCGATGGGCCTCCATTCCAGTAATGTCCTTTCTATCCCTTTCTGTAGAATAATGGCTACGCCTTCACTGTGCTGTCCATCCCCTCTTCCAGAGTAAAGCACTGTTTCTCCTGTTGCTGTTTTAACTTTTTCTGCCCCTGTCCATCTGCTCTCGCCCATCCCCAGGATGTGTAACCTATAGTTTCTCATTTCTGCCGTGACCTGTCTTAGTTTACCTGTCTCGTACATTGTCCTGACATTCCAAAATCCTATTCTTGTATCCTGTTTTGCGGTCAGGACATCCGTTTTCATGTCAGTGGCTTCCTTTCGGCTTTCACCACTGACAGTCATACGAGCCACAGACTCCGAATGCCCATCCCGCAGCAAAGTTTGTTCATTTGATGTTGTTTCCGTAACTTCATTATTTTTTTTACATAGACAGGGTTGTCAGCCCTATGCTAAAACCCCCAACCTGGAGGACAAGGGTACCAGCTTTTGTCTGACCCCTACCCACACAGACCAGTCCAGCTTGGTTGAACCTACCAGGAGTAAAACTCCCACTGGCATAGCTCTGGGGATTGTCAGGGTACGCAAGCTGCCATACCGCTACAAGGTATAGGTACCATTGATGGCAGCAAGGAGCATAAGCAGAGGGGTAATTACAATTTTAGGGCCCTCCTGACACATTAAGTGGGGCCCTCCTTAAATAATGGACTAAAAAAAACTGTAATCAATATTCGCCAAATCTGTAAAATAATGCAGAAACTTACTTCATCATCATCATCATCATCATCCTCATCATCATCATCATCCTCATCATCATCATCATCATCATCATCATCATCATCATCATCATCATCATCATCATCACCACCATCACCACCACCACCACCACCACCACCACCACCACCACCACCACCATCATCATCATCATCATCATCATCATCATCATCATCATCATCATCATCATCATCATCATCATCATCATCATCATCACAATCATCATCACAATCATCATCACCATCATCATCATCATCATCATCATCATCATCATCATCATCATCATCATCATCATCACCATCATCATCATCATCACAATCATCATCATCATTATAATCAGCATCATTATCATTATAATCAGCATCATCATTATAATCATCATCATTATAATCATCATCATCACAATCACCATCATCATTATAATCATCATCATCACAATCATCATCATCATATAATCATCATCATCACAATCATCATCATCATCATTATAATCATCATCATCATCACCACAATCATCATCATCAAAACAATCATCCTCACAATCATCATCGTCATCACAATCATCATCATCATCACAATCATCATCATTATAATCATCATCATCACAATCATCATCATAATCATCATAATCATTATAATCATCATCATCACAATCATCATCATCATTATAATCATCATCATCACAATCATCATCATCATTATAATCATCATCATTACCCTCAGCTCCCGAAGGAACATAGGCCTTCTACAAAATTTATGCTAGATCCTCCTGTTATACGCCATCCGCTCAATACCTTTCTATGTCTTCTTTTATCCATTTTGTTCCTGTCTCCAGAAACATGCTGTGACGTTTAGCAAAGGAACAAATGTAATTAAGAGGATATATATATATATAAAATGAGGATCTCTTCTAACCACTACTTTCCGAGGCCCTGTTAGTAGTGCTGCCGTGCCCTGTCTACCCGGAGGTAGTTACACCGCAAAGCATACGCCTTTTATAGACACTTCCCAAGTTCTTCTTTTACGCGCCATTGGCTCAAGGAATTTCCGTGTCTTCTTCAGCCTTTTTCACTTCTGTCTCCATTGCTCTTCTCCATATATCCTGTGGTCTATCTCTTCTTCTCGTACCATGGACATTCTAGAACAAGGATTGCCTGATAATGTTATCAACATGTTCCCCCGAATGTGATAATACCTGTATCAAATATGTCTTAATTTCGTGGTTCTCAACCAGGGAAGGGGGGGGGGGGGGGGAAAGGGTACACTCGGGGTTTGGGTGGGGGTGTGTGGGTTCCCTTGGGTGGGCCCACATGGGTGGGTTTTTTGGTGTTTTGTGGGGTTCCCTGGAGGGTGGGGGTGTGGGTGGGGGGGGGTTGGGTTTTTTTTGTGGTGATGTGGGTGTTTGTTTTTTTTGTTAGTGGGGTTCTGGTGTTGTTGATGGTTACCCTTGCAGATACCTCAAGAATGTACCGGGTGGTGGTGGTGGTGGTGGTGGGGGGGGGGGGGGTTGTTTTCGGACGACCCTGTCGTAAATCGATATTGACGTAAGTTGGAAATAACTGTGTAGTACCAAATTATGTTAACACGTAACTTGTCTTAATGCCTGATAGGGAATGTCGGTCTTTGTTATATTACAATCTTTTTTTTTTACTTTTTGTTTTGAGTGAAATAACACAATGTACAAATCATAACATAAAATTGTTGCGCTGTACAGTACAGTATTGTATTAAATAATTACAATTTTAAGACCGAACGTCGGGGGTCGAAAGTAATCGAAAATAATATACAGTGCAGTCCGGATACTTTGAACTTTCTTAAGCCGACTTTTGGTTAAGTCGAAGCAATTTTGCAAAGTCCCAGATAGAAGTCTTCTCTGGTAGAAACTCCTGATAAGCAGAACTTCGGATAAGCCGAAGTATTTTAGATGTCACAAGCGGCTTCCGCTTATCCAGACTGCACCGTACTTAGTTTTTAGTAAAATATTAATCGGTTAATTGCATAATCATTTAAATTCTAAATGATGTACTGTATGTATATTTATGATATTCTTATCACTGTTTTTGTGAAGGGTAAGGTGGTTAGTAGCTTCAACAGACATTCACTGTCGTTTATCAGCTTTTACACGTAATTTTAACAAAATCACGTAAAAGCTGTTGTAGCAGGTCTCGCATTAGATTCACTGAGTAAGTTTTTCATTTTAATTTTTTTAGTATAACATTTGAAGAGATTTCGAGTCGTAATAGTATTTACAGTACTTTTAAGTATACAATTATGGGAGGTTTCGAGTCTTAATAATATTTGCACTTTTTAAGGATACAGTTATAGGAGATTTCGAGTCTTAATAATATTTGCAGCTTATCTTAGTATACAATTATAGGAGATTTCGAGCCTTAATAATATTTCCAGTTTATTTTAGTATAGTTATAGGAGATTTCGAGTCTTAATAATATTTATAGATTTTTAAGTATACACTTATAGGTGATTTCGAGTATTAATAATATTTAGTTTTTTTGAGTATACAATTATAGGAAATTTCGAGTCTTAATAATATTTACAGTTTTTTTTAGATTACTGGTATCAAATTTTAAGAATAACGATTAATAATAATAATAATAAAACTATTAATAATAGCCCCTTCAGTCATAACTGGCTATGGGAATGCGCCCCTGAGGTGACAGCCCTCAGCTGCTTATTTTTCCGGTGTTCCTTTCGACGTTTTCTCCTCTCTTCTGCTTGCTAAGAGAGCTTCCTTTCGCTCAGTCTGAGGTGGCGCCGTAGAGAGCATCGTCACTTGGTGCGATCGGCAGCTTCATCCTCCCAGGTTGCAAGATTTATGTCCAGTGGCATCATGTCTCTGTTGTACACATCTTTGAACTTCAGCTGTTCTTTATTATTATTATTATTAATATGTTCACTAAAATAGAATACATACAACATTTATTTCTTAGCATTCTTTGCTTGCGACAATCTTAGGTTGTATCTTAAGTCCTGCCGACCTTCTGGGGTCAGCGCTAGGCAACACAGGAGCTGCATGAATCTACTTTAGAAACGCAAAGAGATCTCAAAAGATCTACGCTGATAAAATCAACATGAATTAGAGTATTTAGAATTAGGTATAAGTGTTGTCTATTTGCAACTTTTGCCTCGTGTAGTTCCCTGATCAGAGCATGTATATTTCCAGTAGCAACATACGGCTGCAAGACATGGACACTCAATAAAACAGTTGCAAAAAAGATTACATCATTCGAAACGAAATGCTACAGAAGGATGTTAGAATACCCTGGACAGAAAAAAAAAGACCAACAGAGACGTACTGCACTCACTAAACGTAGAGGAAAATAGGCTCCTAAATACCATCGCAATAAGGAAGCTGAAATTTTTCGGTCATATAAAAAGACATAATAGTCTGGAAAGAACAGCGATGGAAGGCATGGTCCCTGGAAAAAGTGGAAGTTGTCGACCTAGACGACGGTGGACCCAGGACATCACAGAGAGTCTGAACTTGTCTTTGGCTGATGCAGGTCGACTTGCCCAGAATCGTGATGCGTTCAGAGCAGCTGTAATAACTGGAGGGGTCTCTGAAAGTACGACTAAAGAATAACATTACTGTAACCTCACACATGGTCCACACTGCGACTAATGTGAAGTTGTGCGTGTGGCCGGCAACCTCGTCTTGTGAATATATTACTACAGAAACTACAGCTGCAAGGGCATGTGATTGCTTGGTGCAGACGTTCAACAAGGGGACCAGCTATAGTGGTGACCACGTGATCTATCAGGATCACGAAGGAATGTGGTGATGATAATTTTTTTTTTTTTTTTTTTTAATTTTTTTTTTTAACGTAAGCCCGTTATTACTCGAGGCGAAATCTCCGGTTAATATGTCTAACCTGAGACTGATTTTACGTGAGTATCCCTTTTTTCCCCTGTACAATGACAGGTGTCTTCTCGCCATTCAGGCAGATACTCGCCGATTTCGGAGGTACCCATTAGAGCTGGGTCGGCTCAGGAGCCGTTCAGGTGATTCCAGTCCCTGGTCGACGACACTTCTTCAAATGTCTTCGCCAGGGCTCGAATTATTTCAGTCCAAGTCCCGGTCGACGACACTCTCTCAAATTTCCTCGCCAGGGCTCGAACCTAAATGACCCGATCGTCAGCGCAGTGTGGTAACCATTACACCAGCGCTGCTCCCATGATGATAATAATAATGAAGATGTAATGTAACTTTTATCTCTGCTGACCAAAAAAAAAAAAAAACAACAACAACAAATCAGCTTTCCTTAATTTCCATCGACAGAACGGTGAAAAATATTTTAATTTTTAATAATAATATACGAAATGTTAACTTCACTTCACTTCACGTCAAAGAAAAGATTACGTTTGTATCTTTTGGAGTTCATGAATGACGTGAAGTTTAGCAAGCTGACTTGTGGGTTTTCACAAAGAACACGGGAAAAAAAGTTAGCTTTAGATCCTGGAAATTCCCGCTTTTAAATGTCGGCGGGAGAGGGTTAGTCTTAATTTTCCCTAGCTTTAAAGATAAAAAATTGTTCTCCCCTCCATCACATAGATATCTACTTAATCACATCTCGTGATCTACCGGTAGTTACGATCGACAATTGAGTGGTAGCTGTTCTAGCTACATCAGGCGTAAGAGATCTTCTGGCTGCCTCAGGATATGGTCTACTGGAACAGCTGGGCTTCAAATGACAGTTAATAACTAGAGCACTCTATAGAGACGAAACAGAAGAAGGGTGAGTGGGAAGAGAAGAAATAAAAGAGGAGTGGGTTGGAAAATAAGAAATATAATAGAGGTGGGTTGGAAGAGAAGAAATAAAATAAGAGTGGGTTGGAAGAGAATATAATAAGAGTTGGTTGGAAAAGAAAAAAAATATAGTAAGAGTGGGATTGAAGTTAAAAAAAAATAAGAGTGGGTTGGAAGAGAAGAAATAGAAGAGTGGGTTGGAAGGGAAGAAACTGAATAAGATTGGGCGGGAACGAAAACGAATTATTTGGAAGAGAAGAAATAGAATACCAGTAGGTTGAAAGGCAATAAAAAGAATTATAGTGGTTTGAAAGTCAAGAAATAGAAGAAGAGTGGGTTGGACGAAAAGAAAAAAAAAAGAATATGTGTTGGAAGAGAGGAAAGGCAGAAGAGTGGGTTGGAGTAGAAGAAATGAAATAAGAGTGGGTTGGAATAGAAGAAATGAAATTAGAGTGGTTTAGAATAGAAGAAATGAAATAAGAGTGGTTTGGAATAGAAGAAATGAAATAAGAGTAGGTTGGAAGAGAAGAAATAAAATAGGGGGTTGGAATAGAAGAAATGAAATAAGAGTGGGTTGGAATAGAAGAAATGAAATAAGAGTGGGTTGGAATAGAAGAAATGAAATAAGAGTGGGTTGGAATAGAAGAAATGAAATAAGAGTGGGTTGGAAGAGAAGAAATGAAATAAGAGTGGGTTGGAAGAGAGAAAAAAATGAAATACGAGTAGTTTGGAGAAAAAACTGAACAGGATTGGGCGGGAAGAGAAGAAATAGAGCAACAGTAGATTGAAAGGCAAGAAATAGAATTAGAGTGGGTTGAAAGGCAAGAAATAGAAGAGTGGGTTGGAGGGCAAGAAATAGAATAGTAGGTTATAAGGCAAGAAATAGAAAAGTGGGTTGGAGGGCAAGAAATAGAAGAGTGGGTTGGGAGGGCAAGAAATAGAAGAGTGGGTTGGGAGGCAAGACATAGAAGAGTAGGTTGGAAATAAAGAAATAGAAAAGTGGGTTGGAAAAGAAGAAATAGAAGAATTGGTTGGAAGTGAAGAAAATCGAAGAGTAGCCTGGAAGTGAAGAAACAGAAGAGTGGCCTGGAAGTAAAGAAATAGAAGAGTGGGCTGGAAGTGCAGAAATTGAAAATGGGTTGGAAGAAAAGAGATATGAGAGTGAGTTGGAAGGCAAGAAATAGAAGAGTGGGTTGGAAGTGAAGAAACAGAAGAGTGGATTGGAAGTAAAAAATAGAAGAGTAGGTTGGAAGAAAGCAATAGAAGAGTGGGTTAGAAGTGAGGAAACCGAAGAAGAGTGGGAGGAAAAGGAATATGAAGATTTAACCACTCCGGTACCTTCACTCTACCTCTTCATCATTCACATCAATCACTCCCATCACATCGAGGTGATCACTACTTACCATTTCCTGTGCGCTCTGAACTAGATTTGATCGGTTTTTTCTCACCAACTTTACTACCCATACTGTTGTTGTTGTTGCCTGAGTACCTGAAACATAGCACATGTTAAAACACGTTAAAGCGCAACATGGTGAAAGTCAACAGGGGTTACAGGAAGGTTTACTAAAGGTGAAGGGGGTTATGGGACGTTTTACTAACTGTCAAGAGGGTACGGGACTTTTTACTAAAGCCAAGGAGGGTACGGGACGTTTTTATTAAAAGACAAAGGGGTGCGGGACGTTTTACTAAAAGGAACAAATGGAGAAGAGAACTGGAAACAGACATGAAGGGGATGAAGAAGACGTGGAAACACCTTGAGCGGATGGCACGGGACAGGAAGATTTGGTATACGTTTGTTGAAGGTCAATGCTCCTGAAGAGTTGAAAGGTTAAAGAAGAAGATTTTAAAATGAAAATTTTCCATATTTTTGTTTAAAAAAAAGAAAAAACAGGCATATTCGCTCTTGTTCTTACTTCTTGTAATCCAGTGGAAAGCAGCCGAGGTTCAAAGACGTGTGCTAGAGAGACATGAGGGCACTGGACATAAATCCAGCAACCTGGGAGGATGAAGCTGCAGATCGCACCAATTGGCGATGCTATCTACGGCGCCACCTCAGATTGAGCGAAAAAGAAGCTCACACAATAAACAGAACAGAGGAGAAAACGTCGAAAGGAACACCAGGAAAATAAGCAGATGAGGGTTGTCACCTCTGAGGTGCAGTTATGACTGAAGGGGCTATTATTATTTTTATTAGTATTAGTAGAAAAAAAAACACGTTTTTTTAACGTCAGAATTAGGAACAGTTGGTCAAGTTTCCATTTTATTTATTTAAAAAAAAGTTTTCCTGCCTTTAATTGTCCAAAATACTTTCGCCACATAAAAAGGCATAACACCTTGCAGAAGACCATAATAGAAGGGAGAGGTGAAGGCAAACGTGCAAAGGGAAGACAGCGCTATAAGTGGGAAGATAACATCAAGAGATGGACAGGAAAGAGTCTATCAGAGTGCACCACCAAGACGAGACAGAAGACGTTGGAGATTCATTACAGCCAACCTTCGATGTGGAGATGGCAGCTGATGATGAATTGTCCGTCTTCGCCGTTAGAAACATCCAGAGTCCGCCAATGCACATCCATACAATACATTACCACGAAGAGATCAAGTGATAATTGTCAGACTCAGAACCGGCCATTGCGGACTAAAATAACACCTGTTCAACAATTGAAAATCGGACAGATACGTGCTCATGTGGGGAGAACAAACAGACAGTAGAACATGAACCCCAAAACTGTCGGCTGCATGAGAGGAGCAGAGTGGCAGTGTAGCTTTCTCCAACCCAGTTGAGGGAAAAACTGTATGGTGCCTGAGATGGACTGCCGGCTTTATACGAGAGATAGATGTGGTTATATGTGAGCGAATGACGAATATGAATAAATACTTTTAGACTCATCTGAACATACAGTAAAACTTTTGTTGTTTTGTTAAATGTACTGTCAATTCAGTTTAACACATTTCAACTCCGCGCTGAGCTCAGAATGAAGGATATAGATTAATAACGAGAAACATGACTTAGTTTTATTTATTGTTTTAGTATCGTTAGAGCCGCGATAGCGCAGTGGTTAGTGCATTGGCTTCCCAGGTCGGCGGTCCTGGTTCGATCCCCAGTTGAGGTGGGATTTCTTTTTAGACCGCAGACGGCTCCGGGGTCGACCCAACCTCATGAATTGATTGCCGGAGCAATACTGGGTTGGTTATGGCGGCCGGCGTGATGCTGACCACTTCACTCCTAGTGTGCCGATGATAAGACGCCAAGTTATCCTAGCTGTATATATTAAACAAAGTCGGATTATCCAGTTAAGCAGACTAAACATCACACTACCAGGTGCAAAAAAAAGGTAAATTCAAATTAATTGTTGAAGATACAACTGAATGATAGGAAATTATACAGACCGTTATAACAGGAGACAACCAGGTCACGAGAAGCGGTTCCCACCATCAGACAAGTGTCTCGGCACTTTTATGTCTTTTACACTATAAGGCCCACTTGGGTCATGACCAAGTGTCAGCTTCCTATTGACTTTGTCCCGCCTGTGTTGGGAATTGAATCCAGTCCACCTTGGTTGCGACTTCCAACTTTACGCCTGGGTTCATCCATGCTGCCAGCTTGAGACATTTGTGAAAGTAACCGGATACGCGGTATTTAAATGACGGTCCTAAATTTCAAAGACCGTTGCGGTTGCTCAACAGCCATGACGATGCCATTACCGCAGTTTCTCCGAGCCTCTTCAGTGCCCTTGTTCTTGACAATCCTTTCATACCCAACAGTTTCAGTATATCATACACTGAGGCAGCCACTAGACCTCCTGCTCCTACCTCTACGGCTGTAGTGGTTTTTGATGTTATTGTATGGTTGCTATGTTACCTAGTGTACTGGATGAGGTCAGCTGTGAAGGCTCCTGAGATAAAAGTTTATGTGAGTTACAGAAGGCCTTTCTGCTACCACTTACGACCTCAAACAGACCTATTCTACTATAATGAATGTTAGCTACGTTAAAAGTCTAGGGTACTGAAATGTAATGTGTAGGTAATAAAATACACAGACACACACATGTAAATAATAAGTCTAATAATAATAATAACTCTATGATAAACTGAACTAACACTGGCTGTTAGAATTTAAGTTTGAAAATTTTTTTAATTTATTAGTCCTGAACCAATTGTTTCTTTTGGTCAGAACATATGAAACAATATGTATTTATCAATAAAGTGCATATATATATATTGCATAATCAAATGAAATTTTTGTACATAGGTATATTATTACATTGGTTACTATTAATAATATCTACAATGTCTTGGGAAAAACTAGCACTGGATGTTTAGTTGGGGTGGCGTCATCATGCCCAATCTATGATTATAAAGTTCCTTGTACTTGACATATGGACTGATATTAGTGTTTATATAACAAGATTTTATTTCTTTAATGATGGTGGACACAGTTGATGAATCTACAGCAGGCCAGGTTTGCACTTAACTGGCCTGTGACGATGTAGTACAGAATTCTTGTGGCCCACTCCTCTCAGTAGCTGGAGTAAAATGTTAGGCTGCACAGGCATCCGCTCTTGTACTTCTACAAAAGCATCTGGCACAAGTGTAGTGCCAGATCAGAAACTCTGAAACCAAAATTTGTGCCATGTGTCAACACTCTGTTTACTGCGCCACTCTTACACACAACACAGCAAAACAACATTACACAGATTGGGTCAGATCTCTCTGACCAACTTAGCACATCTCACCCAGTTGTTATCAAATAGTACCAGTTTCCCAAGACTGCATTGCATCCGAAATATGTTCAATAGTTTCCTCTTCCATCCAATAAGGTGGGTGATATGTTCCCACTGATCTCAAATGTTGATCTGTCTTCCATAGTCTTAGATATGTTTTCATATATTATTTGTTTGTCTCTAGGCCCTGGACTGCTGCTGGGGACCTAGAGTAAGCACTCACTTGTCGTAATCATTTTTCATGATATGGCAGTATTAATCACTCAAAATATTAAAATAAACAAGATAAATGCTTTTTCCCTTACCACAATTCAGAATTGAGAACACAGTTACGTAGTACTAGCAAAACTCAGCTGGGCTGCTGGCTAGATTAGGGCGTCCCACTGATTTTTATTTAATAATTCCTGGAAATCACCTCTAGCAGTAACGAACTGTGTCAATGGACAGTCTTCTATAAAATGGCACAAGCGTGCGTCTCTTTTTCAATAATATAAAAACTTCTGTCCAATCAACGGACTTCCCCTCTAACTTTTAAATAATTCAAAATATAAATGTCCAATTTCAGTCCAGTCTCAGTCTAGTGTGTAGTATTTGTCTGTCGGTCTGTCCGTCTCAACTTGGCTTTTCCTAAAATTACACTTGTTTTTGGACGAAACCACAAGAAAAAAACTACACAAATTTTTTGTCTCCCCCTACTTCTAAGATCCTATGCTAAGTTATTTTTAGCTACTATCCTCCGACTTTGCCCCTAATTCATCTGCAGTTTGTTTTTTGCATTCGGCTCAAGGACGCGTCAAAATGTAACTTTAGTGAAAATATGCACAAAAAACTGTTCGCTAGTCTGTATTGAACAATACAGTCTTTCGTCAATATCTTCCGTGTTATCTGTCCGTCTGTGTAATTAAAAGTATATTATTTCTCTGGTAAAGATGGGCTATCAAACTAGCTAGTTTTTATTTTCATAAACTTATTATTAAGAAAAAAAACCTACTTTTTCAAGGTTAGTTCTGAAATTTGTTTTTGAACCTTCGTGTACGGCGTTTGCCGCTATATTCAAATTAAAACGACCAATTACGGTAAAACGTCTAAGATACGTCTGTTTCGAATAAGAGCTAAGGTCTTTTTTTGTCCATTTCCTTACATTGTGTCAACTAGTGGCGTAATTTTTTCTTTAAACAACAAATTGCGTCTTTTTGCATTTTAGATTCAAACACGTGTTCAGACCGTCATAATTTTTTTCTTTTATCTCCGTTTCTACCCCGTCTGAAAGGATATGTCGTTTAGTTTGCATGTTCCAACTAGTTAGTTTCAATGGCGCTAGAAAGCGCTGGCGTAGGTGAAGAAGCCTCGGCATATCTTGCCTATATTTTTATCCCTACGTGTTATTTTACCCGTTATCTTTATAATTGGAGATATTTTAACGTTGTATCACTGTATTTTCACCACACATCTCCCCACCTGAGAACATGCACTAATGCAAGTTCCAAAACCAGTGATACACATAGGTAAAATTAACTCCTCACGCCTACTAACTATTCTAATTTTGATCACAGGGGTGCCTACTGAGGAAATCTGCACCGACATTCAGTGACCCCGGGATATATTCAATATTAAACTGATAAGATTGCAACAATAAAGACCATCTTAACAATCTTGCATTTTCATGCTTGGCCTGAAATAAGAACACTAGGGGCTGGTGATCCGTCTGGACCACAAAAGTCCTACCATACAGATAGATTTGGAACTTTTTTATTGCCCAGATTAACGCTAAACATTCTTTTTCGCTTGTGGAATATCCTTGCTCCGCTTTGTTTAACTTGCGGCTTGCATAAGCGACTGGGTTCAGTTCCCCATTGGGTGAAGAGGATCTTTGCAACAGAGCCGCCCCAAGGCCTACATTGCTTGCATCTGTTCTCACCACAAAGTCCTGAGTCAAATCAGGCAATTTGAGAATAGGCTTGCTAGTGAGTTTTTCCTTTAACTCTTGAAATGCCAATTCACATTGCGCTGACCAAACACTTTTATCTGGATTTCCCTTGCGAGTCAGATCAGTCAGAGGAGCACATATAGAGTTAAAATTTTTGATATATTTTTGGTAAAACCCACATAACGACACGAATGATAGCACGTCTTTTTTTGTTTGTGGTCTAGGTGCTCTCTGCAGTTTTTCCAAGTTCTTGGGGTAATGGGTCATGTTACCCTGATATACAGTATGTCCCAAGAATTCCAACTCTTTGCATCCAATACAACATTTTGTTGGTCTAGCAGTTAAGTTCGCTTCACTGAGCCTATGAAATAACATATTCAGAGAGTTAATGTGTTCTTCAAATGTTTCTGTGGCGACAAGAATATCATCCATGAAATTTGTGATACATAGATTATTCAAGGGATCCAACAATTTGCGCATCATCCTAGAAAATACACTCGGAGCATTTTTTCAATCCGAATGGTAGCATGTTGAATTCATAATGTCCTTCCGAGGTGCTAAAAGCTAAATAAGGTCTAACTTCAGGCTTCACTGGAATCTGGTAATAGCCTTTGCTAAGATCCACCTTCGAAAAGTATTTTGCCTTGTTCAATCTGGCAAATAACTGTTTTGTGTCTGGTAATGGATCCACTTGTCCTTCTGTGACAGCATTCAGTTTCCTGTAATCTATGCACAGTCTATGTTCCCCAGGCGGTTTCCTCAACAAAACTACACTGGAGCTAAAAGAAGATTCACTGTGTGAAATAATCCCTTCCTTCAACACATAATCTATTTCCTCTTTCAATGCCTTCTCCTTCGCGAACGGAACAGAATAGGCTCTCATACAGATTGGGTTTGAGTCTACCAGCTTCATGTCATACTGTAGAAAATTTGTATGTCCTGGTTTATCTGTTAATACATCTGTATGTTCCTCTAGAACCTGTTGAACTCTCTCCCTCTGATTTTTAGTCAGGTGCTTACTGACTTTTACCTGTGCGGCTGTCTCACAGGGATGTAATGGGTATTCATGTGAGGTGAGTGGTTCCTTTTTCATTTTAGTAGCGATAGCCAAGGTCAGTTAGGGGGTGCTTTCCTGGAGTGGTCTGTCCAGATACTTCTTTAAAAGGTTTACATGATATATCTTCTCCTTCCCCTTTTTGTCAATTTTATAGTTTGTTCTAGACACCTTCTCTAGAACTGTATATGGACCTTGCCATCCAATTTGTAACTTATTCTGGCTGCCGAGTAGTAGAAGAAGCACCTTCTCTCCCACAGCTAATTCTCTGTCCTTTGCTTTCCTATTAAAATACGCTGCATGTTTCTTCCTGGCTTGTCTCAAATTATCATTTGCCAGTTTCCATCCAGCTTTCAGACGAGTGGTCAGCTCGTTCACATATTGATATGATGAGGTAACAGTCTCTTCTGCTTTCTCATCTGTCCAGGTCCTTAATAAAGCTTCTAATGGACCTTTTATTCGCCTCCCAAATAGCAGGGTTGTGGGAGCCATCCCGGTTGAACTATGTGGTACCTCCCGATACGCAAACAATGCGGCGGGCAGAAATTGATCCCACATATCCGGTTTTTCATGTGCCAGCTTCCTCAGGATAGAAATGAGAGTCCCATTGAACCTCTCTACCTGGCCGTTCCCTTGTGGATGGTACGGACTACAATGAAAGTGTCTGGCTTGAAATAGCTTAAAAACTTCTTCCGTTAGTTTCCCCTTGAACTGTGAGCCATTATCAGTCAAGATTTGATGCGGGAATCCTAATCTTGTGAATATTGTAAGTAGTGCCTCTGCTACATGTTTCGAATCAATTGATGGCAGGGCTACCACCTCTCCCCACGTAGAACAAGTGTCCACCAGAGTAAGGATGTAACTGTTCCTCCTCTTGGTCCGAGTGAGAGGTCCCACAATATCCACTGCAACCCTCTCAAAAGGTGTTCCCACTATGGGCATTTCCCCTAGAGTTGCAGGAGCAGTCCAATGCTTTGGAGCTACCCTTTGACATTCTGGACAGGATTTGACATATCTTTTTATATCCTCCGTTATCCCTGGCCAGAAGTAATGACAAGCTATACGCTGTCCTGTGGCGCTGATCCCCATGTGACCACTGAAGGGAATCGCATGCCCTAGTTCCATCACTTAATCCCTATATGAAGTGGGAAGAACCAGCTGGTTGTGACCATTTGTTCCAGTTCCGGCCTTCCTGTATATCAATTTGTTCTTCATAAAGTACTCTCCCTTGCTTGGAGGTGTGTGGCATTTGGGCAATTTTTTAAAACATGGCTTGAGTGTCCTATCCTCAGCCTGCGCCTTCCTCATCTCTTCTGGATGAGCATTTATAGGTTCACCTTCTTCCTCCCTTTTCTGTGACCTGGTCTGCACTGTCGCCATGATCACAGGTCTCTCGGGATTCCCCAAGAAGACGTATCTACACCCCAATATCAGAGGGTAGATTGGTTCATCTATCACTGCTGCTCTGATTTCTCCTTCTACATAGCGAGTTTTCACCGTTATCCTTGCGATGGGAAGTGTCATGAGTGGTATGTCCTTAGTCGCCTTTTGTATTTCCACTGTTTCTGTGGTATACTGACTTGGGTCCACTAGGCTAGACTTCACAACTGAATCATAATCCAAACCTGTATCATAAAGGCACCTTATGGTGACCCCATTACAAATAACATCCTCACAAACTGGGGGGGTGATAAGGTTCCTGCTGTCCATTAGGATTAACCTTTAATCTTTGGTTCCCCGATTTCATTGCAGCAATGTTTGAAGGTTTCCTTTTACAAAATTCGGTGTTATGGTTGTCTTTCTTACACCATTTGCACCATCTCTTTCCTTGGTTAAACGGTTTTCTTTCATTATATTTTTGGACATTGAACTGTGAGTTTCTATCAGGATAATCATTTCTTGGCCTATCAAAATTTGTCCTGCCTTATTACTTTGTTCTCTGGTATCAAATTTACTAAAGTGCTGTGGAGCTTTAAAATTTTCTATGTGCTTCTTTTTAGTGCCACTTACCTCTGCCTGGGCTGCCTGATACCTCTCAGCGACATTTAAAACCTCCCCAACCTCTCTGCACCTTGTTCCATGAGAAATTTTCTCAGGTCTGGAGCCATGGACTCTCTTAATTGCTCTATCATGATCATCTCTTTGAGATCTTGAGTCTTCCCCAGAGCAGTCCATTTCTCGAAATAGGTTTCCAGTCTGGCAGAGAATTCGTGGTATGTCTCCCCAGACAACAGTTTGGCATTTCTAAACTTCTTACAATAAAATTCACCATTCTTTTCATATCTCAATAACAAAGCCTGCTTTAGCATGTCATAATTGTCTTGGTCGTCTCTATTCATCTTAGCAAAAACTTCATAAGAAGTACCTCTAAGCCCTTGGGATAACTTAAGACTCCACCTCTCTCTCTCTAACCCATACGTAGTAGCTAATAGTTCGAATCTACTGAGGTACCCCTCGATGTCATCGTCTTTCTCAACAAAATGGTCTAAATGAAACCCCATAGCTGTTAAAATTTTCAAGTTCAATATTTTTTAAGGAAAAATAAGGGGAGGGTGTGGACAATATTTTCAATACTTAAGGCCCAGGAAGGCATTAATCCTGCACTGATTATAAACATTGTGAGGACAAATATATATTTACACACTGTAACGTACGGAGTGGTAAATAACCGTGTTTATAACAGAATCATAACATGGTAAACATTGTTATGTATATATTTATTTATTTATTATATGCGCTCATATGTAAGCCAGTGCGAACCCGGATGTTGCAACATGTATACCAGCAAAGCACGCGCAACCTGAAGGCTCGTCAAACCAGTCTCCTACTAATATAGGATAGTGTGATTCGCTTGCATGGCTAGACGGGGTTGTCGCACGGAAGGTCCTGGGTTCGAGTCCTGGGTAAGCCACTCACGTCTGTTGTTTTTCTTTTGTCTAGTTTTCTACTTCTTTATTTCTTACGAGTGCCTGAAAACATACCTTTATGTTTGTCTAATATTTATTTACTGTTTACAGGCCTCGGGTTTCCCTTCCTTATGTGTTATAATAATATTTGTTGACCTCGTTTCAAGCTGTCTTATCTCATGTCATATGTACATTAAACAGTTCGCGCTTTCCCACAGACGAATACAACAACATTTCTGGTTAATTTTGTTGTTGTACATTAGGATATCATCTGCATATCTTGTCTTGCCTTTGATCCCTCATCTGTGAGCGTTAACTCTTGGTGATTATCTGCATATCTAAGGTTGTTTATAAGGATGATACAGTTTTGTTATCTGAAAACGAACAGGAACTGCAAGAGCTAGTGAAGCAAGTCAACAGCACAAGTCATCAGAATGAGGTGGCTGTTAAGCAGAGCAGGTAATCAAACGAGAAGATACCTCCGCGTCGACGATGGATAAGACACTGCGAAATAGCCACACGCTCAGCAGTCGTGGTTTAACAACAACAACAACAACAACAAACTAAGGCAACCTATTTATTAGCAATACAAGACGGTTCTTGTTCTCGAATCCCCCAGGGTAAAAGAGACAGAGGTAGACAAAAAATGTAGGGATAAGTGAACTGAAGACAGAAGTACAGGGGATAAAAAGTATATGGAGAAGCCCAGAGTGGATGGCACGGGACAGGAAGACTTAGAATCTTCTTCTTTCTTCCTCGTTCGTCCTGAAAAGGACGTTGGTTGCGTTGTGTCCGTTTACAGCGAATCTGCGATATTTGCGCCTTTCGGCCGACACATCCGACTTCAGCACGGCATTTTTGAGGACCGGGTTTGCCTTCCCACTTCGAACCCTACTCTTTCAGCCAGACTGCATTGATGCAATGCAGCCTGTTTCCAGGACCGCCACTTGGAGGTGGAGTAGGGTCTTTGTCAGCTCTGGTTCGCTGACCCTGACGCAAGCAGTTAAGCTATGAGTCGCTGACTGCATTCATCTCTCTTGCTGCGTCTTTGGTCCCGGACTTCGAATGAATTCGTTGAAAGCCTACGATTCGTACGGGGCTGAAGGGTACTGATTCATCATTATCACCGTCGTTGTTATCATCACCATCAGTTTCCTCTTCTTCCTTATGGCACATAAAAGCCTGCACACAACAGTCACATGCTCCGCAACAACGGTGACTTCTAAGACATGTGTTTTTACATGACGTAGTTGCCAGCACATGCAACACCTCATATTAGTGGACTTGTACGACATGCTTGAGTATGTTTTAGACATATTCTTTCTATAATGATTAATGCTAACACAATGAGAAACTGCTAATTTGTAAATAAGTCAAGGAACATCGGGAAAGACACTAAAACAAGTCAAGAGTTTCTTAAATTTTACAATCATAATAACAGAGGATGACAGATACATAACAGAAAACACGAAGAGAAAGGGAACACTCTAACGGCATGAGGCAGACACAGTCGTTTCTCCTATAACGCATGTATATGTGTCAGTCGTTTTTTCCATAACGCGATATACAAGTACAAGGTACGTATATGCTAAAATTCACCGCGCTATGGAATTTCACGCAATAAAAATAACAGTGCGCAAAAATAGGATTAGGGTCAGAAAACTTGAAAACAGTAACAGTCTCCTACGTAATACACTTTAAAAAAATAAAAACTATAACAAATCCAATAAAATTGCTACCACAATGCGTTGTCTCTGACTGCGAAATGCGGATTTGTTTAAACCTGTTGCTCTCACGATATTACTGCGATATCACATGTTCTCTCGTTTCTTTCAAAACCGTTGTATTATTTCAAACTTCTTCTCCATACCAACAGTTTTCCTTTTTCGTTCACTATTTGGATTATTATAACCAGGACCCTTACTCATGTTTAGGATGCTGTATTAAACCCTTTTATCGAGCAAAATACACAAACTCGGGAGAACAGCCCGATACAGACTAGTAGGGCATGAGATATGTGTGTTTTATGTATTCCTCCGTAGGTAGCAACGTTCAGCTGGGTGGTATTTTTCGCACTCACCCGGTGTTACTCAGAAGTGCAAAACACAGTCACTTCGTAAAAAAAAAAAAAAAAATCGCGTATGAACTAACACGATTTCGCGTTTTGGTGATTTTATTCCCCTATTTATCAACCGTGTATGAAACATATCACACAATACAGACAGGCGTAGATTGCAAAGGAAGAAACAGTATTGACGTTCAAACAAATAACTCAACTACTTAAAATGAGGCTCATCATGTGTTGAATATGCTCTTCATTATCGTGTGGCGTAGCAGCATGGACAATGGACACGCAGTTAGAATAAATAATTGAGACACTTAAAATCGGATTAAGTAGAAAAAAGCACATCTTACGAATAAAGAAGAAAACAAATAAAGAAGTCACAGAAAAGCTAAGAATGAAAGCAGAACTAATGAATGAGAACCAAGTCAGATAACATATTTTGGGTTTATAAGGTAGCCAGCACAAACAAAAACGGAAGAAATTGGGTCGTTGACCTATAACATCGCCATTTTAATCTGTCCCACCACCTCCTTACATTCTCTCCCCCCCCCCTGGTGACGTTACATATCTCTTTACCATCCCCTCCCTCTTTTCAATTTTTTGTAATACTGGGAAGAAAAGAATGAATTCTGTTACGGATTGCCTCCCCTGCTTTGCAGTAGTGGTCCAACAATGGCTAAAACTCAAGAGTATCTAAACTGGGTCGTCAAAGGTGTTTACCTTCGCACAAGATTACTCTTGGCAGAGATGTAGATAGAAGTGTAGTGGCGCTTCTATCGAAAGGAGTCTTTACAGAGATTAATTCAGAAGTCAAAATGCATGAGGCTTAGCGCTGACCAATGTTAACTTATATCTGTCCGCCGCCTTTTGTGAAGGATTTAAGCAATGGTTCTTAGCCCCGTTCAAGCCCCCAGCTGAGTTAATTCAACGAACTCCTCTTATAATTGTAGTATACCTCTGTTTAGAGGTAATCCTCTGTGACTAATTATGTATAATATATGTCAAGGTATATATATGGCTCATACGATTGCTTTCATACATACTAAAAAAAAACTGAAGCGACTATGATTGTTTAGTTTTAAAACAACATGTAACAATTTTAATAATGAATTAGTCTTTAACAGCTAAAATAAAATATGGAATATTTGGTGAAAAATTTTATATTGGAACCAAATTCTTCTCCTCCCACGTAGACTAAATAGATGGGTTTTTTAACAATGTCCGTTATGCTTTCGCCTGTTAATAAGCACTTGGCTTGTCTACGTGCCTCCTGCCGCCTTTGTATCTTCACTTTTTTATTGATGGCGGCACTTCTTCGCCTAACTCGTCCTTATTGTAGGTGGTCAGTGTTCTTCCCTGTTCTCCACTCTCTAACAACTAAGGGCGTAGAAAAATCAGTCTTGCCGCCGCTTCGTCACTCGACGGTCTTATAGCTTCGTTCCGCAAACTATTGGACAAAATAGGAAACAAATGCCTATGCTAAGTACATTTGTTTTGAAGCATTCTGCAAGTCTCACTCTTCCGTTGTCCACCCACCAATGTTAACCTCTCAGAAGAATTAAATTCTTGAGCACATAAGTAACTCAATGAATATGATTAAAATTCACCAATATTCTTTTGTGTTTTTAACTGGGAAATGTGTCTGAATTAACGCTTAATAATGACTGAAAGTTACATAAAATATCTCACAAAATGATATGCTACACTTGAAGCACATATGATGTAGTCATCACTCATTCACTGCTCCAGTCGGAGTCTGGGGTCACCTCTGCTGTCGGGTTTTCTCGCACGACTAGCAAGAAGCAATCACCAGCACTTGCTGTAGTGGTTCATGAAATATACTCTTTTCATATGTTGAGGTTGCACCAGTTCAATTTATAACCACTAAGCAAGAAACCTGTAAATTTACATTAGCAAAGGAATTGTTTACACTTACCCCAAAATGTTTGGGAATACACAATCTTCTTGCACAGATTTAGACTGGACACAGCTCTGTATGAGATGCTTTGAATCACTTAGGTCTAGAAATTAGAGTTAATTCCTGTGACGGCGAATGTTCTGTGAAATTACTGGCCTGGGAAAACTTTTGTTTAATTCCTCTATCACTTGGTCTGGAAAATTAGAGTTAATTCCTCTGACGGCGGATGTTCTGCGAAATCACTGGCCTGGGAAAACTTTTGTGTAGTTCCCTATGACTTGTGATCAAATTTCTAGGTTCCAGTCTTGTTAATTGAAGTCCTGGTCCTTTTAAGTTTACAGTCTTGTATTAAAAATGCAGGTTTACTTGAAAAAGCAAGAGTTGCCCAATACTCGATCTGTTACTTATAGTTGTGGAATTTCCAATTCCAACGTCTCTTTTTCTTTGTGGCTTTTAGGAGTCGCTAGTCTGAAGTTTGCGCTGCAGTGTTAGCTGTTACTCCGAATTTGTTACATTATATTTCCAGTTTCCAAGTTCCAATTCCAGCTGTGTTTCCGCCTAATTTTCCAATGAGATACATTGTATATTCCGGGCCTCGCAAGTCAACCAATCCAATCGAACCTCGTTCAACACAACTACGTGGGTAGTGGTGTTTCAAATTCAAAAATACCCTCACGTGTTTCAAAAAATATTAAATTTAATATACAACGCGTGGACCTCTCTTCATATCGTTGCGTCAGACTTCCGCCGGCTCTCTGTGCTATCTTCACAAACAAATGTTGTGCACCTATACTGCCCCGATGCTATCGTCTGCAAATCTTGAGTTTTCCAGACAGATTTATCTGTAATCTCGATACAGAACGTACATCGGAAGCGATTACCTCATTATCTACCGTCTTGTGCAAACATAGGGATAGTCCCTAGCCACCCGGAGTCAAGTGACGGACCGTCACGTTCAAAGGGATCAATAGAGATGACCGTCTCTATCAAATGTGACCAGGCGAATGAAGCGAAAACTTATCAGTCGCTGATCGGTCAAACTACATGGTGTTATTACAGTTTTTCTGGACTGGGAATCAGGCTCAAAGCAAACAGGTGAAAATTAAAGAAAGTCCCAGGGCCGATACTTCCTGTAGGGATGTTGGCGTGTTAAGAGACATTCAACCCGAGCTGATCTAACGTAGAGCGCCAAATAATGACTGCAGCGGGGCAAGAAACAATAGTCCAACTCATGATCGATCGTGACGAGGCCGAGAAAAATGCATTCACAACGGATGTGCTCCAGCCTGCGATGACTTGCAGCAATGGCCCCCCGCGCTCTGTCCCCATAACGACAGAAACCATTGTAACACACGCAGCCTGATACCCCCAACCCCCCTTTGATTAATACGTCCCCAAGATGATTCCAAAATCTCATCCCTAATTGTCACCCAAGCCAACCTTAATTGCATTGCTGGTTAACTGTAGTCTAAAATTAACATACCCAAATGTGGCCTCCAAATTAAATTGGCTTCGTATAACACCAAAACCCCCCTTCACGCCTGCACAACCCATACCCATACGCGGCACCCGACCCAGCCATCAATACCTAACTAACAGAACCAGTTAACCTACCACCCCCCGTTCTACAAGCGAAAGTGACGGTGTCCACGTTTTCCCCCCTTGAGCCGTCATGCTGCTCTCCCACGACAGCAACGTCCCACTAAACACCCCGCGCACATATAGTAAACCCAAACCCCAAACCTCAAAAAAAAAAACACCAAACCCTCAAAAACACACCACACCCACAACCCACACCCACCCACCCACCCACACACACCAACCCCCATCCCACACCCCACCCCCCCCCCCACCACCACAAACCCCCCCCCCCCCCCCCACAACACCCCCAACGCCCCCCACAAGTAGAGCTATGCCCCCCCACTAGGCAAACACCCCCCCCCCCACACACAACCCCCCCCCCCCCCCCCCCCCCCCCCCCCCCCCCCCCCCCCCCCCCCCCCCCCCCCCCCACCCCCCCCCCCCCCCCCCCCCCCATGCGATCATCTGCCCCTTTCGCGGGGTTTATCTAGGGTTCGCGGCCAACATGCTACTTTTTTTTGGGACCCCCAGTGGGTTTTAGCCTACCCACTATCGAAACCCTACTTCGCTCCGCAGACTGCGTGATGCAGCGCCAGAATCCCTGACCTGCCCGACAAGTGAGGTGTCTTCGTTGTACAAGGGACACAAAGCGTCAGTCATCTCGCCGCCCATACACACGCATTCAAGCAATGGTCGCTGTGCCTTGCAATCAAATAAAAGCTACTCATCTTTGGGTCCCAGATGGCGCGAATGCAAGAAATTCTAATCCCGCGCCAAAACCACATGACATCAGGCAAACTGACTCATCCAAAGTGCTGGTTGGCCCCCCCCCGGTCGATCAAGTGTTTCGCGCTCATTAATCACCTTGTACAGTACGCCCCGACTAATTGTGGGGGGGAGAGGGGGGGGGGGGGGGGGAGAACGGGTAAGTAGGGGGGAAGGGGGGGATAAGGGGGGGCGGAGGCCCCCCTAAAACTGGGGGGGCTCAGTGGGGGGCGGGGGCCCACCCTGGGTCATGTCTAAAAGCACTACTCCCCATGACTCCGGTCCGTTCCGTCCGCTGATTGGTCGTCCGCCTCTCTGTTAGGCCTTAAGTAAAATTAAAAATTAAACGAACCGCAGCGTGTGACGGGTGCCCACCGTATTGGCGCTCCACCAAGCCCCCTGGACCACTTGGCCAATTCCTCAGCTGCACCCTATGAGGAAGGTAGAGTGTCTATGGGTAGTATAGGGGGGGAACCTAGAAAAGAAGAGCCTCAAAAATGAGCCTTCATGCGTGCTGGGGGAAGCCCTCGTGGTATTTCCAACTCCCGCACTCTGGACCTCCCTGGTCTCGCAAGCCGCTTGCACGACTCCACGAAGGTACAGAGTGGACACTCACATAATCCCTTGGGGGCCATCGGAGCGCTCCGCCTCCTTCCTCCGCCTGGCCTCGCCCCCCCTGGCCGCCGGCCGC
>JAMPIV010022153.1:0-217845 GCA_024509875.1 Oreohelix idahoensis | reverse complement strand
CTTGAATATCAGACAGACTACACCAAAATATACATATTACGTATATTTCTATCACTCACAGGCACGCACATACACGTGACGACAGGTAAACACACAGACGTGGGAAAACTATAACAATGATATATATTATCTAGAACGAGCTGACCAAACACTATTATTAAGTTCAAGAGCGATTTAAATATCAGGAAAAAATCGGCTCACAACATCAAAGAAAGTACATCAAGGAAAATACATATACACATAGTCATAAAAATTCAAGGAAATGTTGCAAGGATGATAGCCCCCTTATAGTGTTAACTCTAGGTTTAGCCCAGCCCCGTTAAGAGAACAGATGATGGCGCCAGAGTCACAGATACATAGGGTTTGATTCTAAGAGTTTTCGTTGTTTTATCTCGTAATTATATGCACAGAGTTTGAAAAAAAAATCTGATTTAACCTAAGACAAAAACACAAGAACTCTAGCCTTAGCAACAAATTATGCAGATTGAAAAAAAAATTGGACAGCAACAGGGTGTCAAAGATATAATAGTGAAAATATCACTCAAACCAGCGTACACTCATTCATTCCGCCATGGCCTCTCATACAGGTACTCACGACTTTGCTCGCTGCCTCTTGGAACACACTGATTTTAGATTTTCACACAGACTCAAAAAAAAATGCAGTCTTCTGCCAAGAAGTCCCCAGTTCCAAAAGACGTATTTAACTCGGAGTCTCCGGGAACGACTACTTGGGTGTGCAAATTTGTTCAAATGTCTGATTAAGTCACCTAACAATTATTCCAGGCGCGGGAGTTAGCAGAGCACAGTGTCAATAGCGTAGGTTTCTAGAAATGATGAATGTCAGGTCGGTGCCTTCCCTCAGTATAGGATTCACTTTAGTCACACCACAGATTTGTCCACAAAAAAATATATATATATATATATAGTCGGGAAATGTTAGTTAATACTTGAAGTATTTCGCGCCACCAGGCAGAAAAATTACGTAGAGTTTTCTAGAAGAAATTAAGATCTGGCTCCAAGGTCCAGTATTTATCATTACAGTCTTTGAAAACCCGTTATTGGGATATAGTATTTCTGGCTAACTCGGGTTGCATATGCACTGTTTAGACCAGTGGTACTTAAGAAACCCACGTGGTTCAAAATAAGGACTGTCTATTTCTTCACAAGTATGGAAACTACTACTAGGTGCTGGTAAAGTTAGGGTCACCCCAAAACTTTCACTGTGTGGAGGAAAAAATAACACATATAATATAATAAACAGAATCTGTACTGGTTATAACTTACATTTAAACTTGCAAGCAGAGAGCTTTGCTTATCATTTAAACTTCCCGTGACGTAAGTTATATTTAAAAAATCAGCAATCCTCATGAATTAGGAACACGTGCGTATTCCGTCACCATTCATGAGGCTCGATTCTAGAGTTTATACGTTAGTTTAGAAAAATACACTCGACTGAGTATTAGCGGTTAAATTAAATTCATAAATAGCTACAATTGCCGTTATAAGCTAGAAATTTTTAATTTTATTCTGCTTTCCACTGAATGCTTCCCTAGAATATATAATAGCCTACCACTTTATTTCTCTTCTGCGCTAAAGAAATAGATTAAAATGAATTAAGCGATTAAACACTTTAACACTCACAAAATCTATATATCTATCATATTAATTACCTCAACCACAGAATTACAGGTAGTCGCACAACTTAAGAATAAAAATGCTGAAAATATTTCTGGAAGTCTAGAAGTTCGACAAATTGCCGAAACAAACTGAGATCTTCGCTAACAGCTATTCTGTTTACGAGCAACCTATCTACTGTGAGTCTATGAGCGAGAATGAAATTAAAGTTTCAAACTTGGCCAATATCTTTAAAATCGGACACAGGATCCTAATCTTATTTCGCCAAGCGAAATAGTCTCCCCTGTCCGTATAACACCTTCGTCCGCTTATCGCGTGACGTAACAGCCATCAGTGGCCGAGGGCTTGCATGAGTTGCAAATCTCAGACCACCGTCTGCAGTGCGGAGTGGATTTTCACGCTAAGCCGGGTTTTTCCTGACGAAAAACCTCATGCGTTTACTGAAATGCAGACTCTCTGTCTACTTTCCATGTCCCTCGGGTGAATTTTCACGCCCCAGGCCAGAGACCCTCAGACGAATGTCTAGCGAATGCTGTAAATTCACGCCTATCGTCCGACCAGCCCGACTGACATGTACGCAATACCACCCAGGTGCGATTCTCAGTTTTAGAGAAAGGAAAACAGGTAAAGTTTGCGAATTATATGAAAATAATATTCGCAAAACGAATGGATGAAAAATGTACAGGAAAAAGGAATTACAGAGATAATAAAAGAGATAATTCGGGTGAAAGAATAGGAAGAAGATGTAGGAAATTAAATGAATATAAACCCTACGTGACACCAGGATTTCTAGTTTTGCTTTCCTCATCTCTTCCACCAGCTCCTCTTCCTTCCCATTTATACTTCTTGTGTTCCATGTTCCATAAGTCGTAGTCCGTTCCAGTTCGTCGCCTTTAGAATCAGTCCAGTTTTCTCTCTTGTGTTTCTAGTAATCGTGATTTAAAGCAAACAGGTGATTGGCCTGTTGTGCCTTTGCATGGTGGAGGGGCTGCCTCCTTACGGCCTCCATGCAGGCCGCCCTCCTCCTTTTTCATCCGGGCTTGGGACCGGCATTGGTGGAGTTGACTGAAACAACAACATATAAAATAAACTATTGATTAGTAAAGAAATATTAGTTAAAGTAGTTTGTAAAGAGGAACTGTATTTACTCAGCAGCTTTTCTAGACTTTACTTTTTTCTTCCACTATTGCCGTAAAACGTAGTGGGGAGCTTAGCTTGCGTTCTTGGGACAAGTATGTCGAACTGGCTGCTTTGAGCCTATGCTATTGTTGTAGAATGTCTGTGATGTTGTCTATCCATCTGCCTCTTTGTCTTTCCATGCCCTGAACCCAGATCATGTAATGTTGTGTGTGCGCAGTTGTAATTTATAGGGCTCCATTCTCATGAGATGGACAAACCAGCAGCATGTGTATAACAACCTCAAGATGCAAGCAGCTAGAAATACAGGACAACTCAGCAGACACGGATCAATGGGTGACAGGCATATGAAAGAACCACAACATGACAGTCCTCCAGTCCGCAATAAGACTGAATGAGAAATCAATAATCAACATTACCTGCGGCGCTCTGTGGTAGTTAAAGAAAAATCTTATCCGATAAACTGCCATCTTCACGCCAAAGGTCGGCTGCGAATGGATCTCCAAGATCTGTTGTCTCTCGTCTCGGCGGTATACGCTGTGTTTACTCTTATCTGTCTTTCTCTTGAAAGTATCTTCTCACTTATAGCGCTGTCTTCCCCTTGCACATTTGTTTTCACTTTTCTTTCCACTCGGGTTTTCAAACAAGGTGAAATATCTTTATATCACCAACATAGGTTATCTTCTGATTTTGAAAAAAAAAAATTATTATAATTTATTTTGTAGTTGTGAGTTCTTTTATTATTTCTTTCCCTCTCCTTGGTTTTTTTTCCCACGACCACTTTATTTGCGTTTGTTTCCATGAAAACAGTTTTTTGTTTAGTTTGTTTTAGTGAAATACGTTTTTTTTTTTCATAACTACTTTATTTGCCTTTGTTTCCGTGAAATACATATATCAACATCTAGAATGCTTCATTTCTGCCTGATTGCGTATTTCTCGTCAATGTTTCCTCAGCATATATAATGAAGAGAGTATCTAGTAACATGTCTTTTTGTTGCTATGCATCTTTATTCCTTAGGCCCTTCATAATTTCTAATTGAAGCTCTCAATAACATTTGTGCATGCCTTCAATTGAGGCTGTGACAGGATGTTTTTTTTTGCATTCCTCTGTTGTTTAATTCACTCAGTATCCAACCACAGCACACTCCAGAGTTCCAGCTATGTAACTACCCCTACGAAACTGTTGACCACCAATTCTTTGAGTGCCCAGCACTCGATAATGATAGGAAAATGTCCTTTCCTCCGAGGCCAGATAAGTGGAACACCTTGAACGGAGAAACAAAACAACTTGCGACAACATACAGATATAACTACCTGGCATTGGGCCGAAGGGCGAGAGCCCAAGCACCGCTGGATCAATAACAACAACAATTCACTCCTTACCCCTCAATTCCCTAAGGAGCATAGGTCTTCATCAAACTTATACCAGATCTCCCTGCCCCGTGCCATCAGCTCAAGGTCTTTCCATCATCTCTTTCAATGTCTGTCTCCAGCTCTCTTCTCCGTGTGTTCTTTGATCTTCCTCCTCCTCCTGTCTTACCATAAAGATTTCCGAACAATGAATGCCTGGTAATGCTGTCAACAGGTTTCCTCAGTACGTGTCCTATCCATCTTCAACTTCTTTTTCTCATGTCTTATTCCACTGGCACTTGTCTGGTTCTTGTCATCAGTTCCACATTTGGGACTTTGTCATACTACGAGTATTTTAATTCTTCTAGTCTACGCAAGCAACTATTTATGAAAGTCTGTAGCTTTTTGGTTGTTGTGTTTGTTGTTCTCCATGCTTCAGAACCATACAATAGGACTGACTTGACATTTGAATTGAAAATTCTGATATTTCTTCTGTTGTTACAATTAAACCGGATGATGATTTTTTGCTGTACGGTAATATCTGTCTCATATTTGAGTAAGAGCCTTTTTTAAGGAAATTCGGTCAACCATACTCAGGTCTAAGGTTTGGTCTCGTGTCCTTAGGATTTAAACAATCGACCTTGTTCTCAGAAGGCGCATTTCTTTATTGCTTTTTCATGTCGCGCCTACACGTAATAATGAAAAAAAAAAAAAAAAAAGAATTCAACTTTTGTCAGAAAAATAGGGAGAGGAGGAGATAATTTTAAACGAAACTGAAATGCTGTGATTTAATTGGCCAGATAATTACTTGTCAGTGTGCGGAAACTAATTTGTCATACTAAAAAAAAAAAAAAATAATAATAATAACTGAGAAAGAAAAAAAGAAAGACAAATCTAAATGTCCTTGCAGATACTTAATTTGCAATCTCAGAAATGTCTTCAGCTCGTAACGAATAATTATTTAATTAGGGGGTCGTCCACATCTGACGTCACGCAGTAAGAAGTGGGGAAGAGGGGGTCATAATTGTGTGAGAAGTTCACTAATTTACATTTGATTACATTCTTCTTTTTTTTTCAGTATAAAAAAAAAAAAAAACTAGGAGAATAAGGGAGGGGAGTTAAGAGATTTGTGATGTCACATAAGGTGGGTGTTTGCATATTTGTGAAGAAACGTGACGGGAGTGGGGGTTAATATGGGAAAAAATTGCTGCTTCAGAGCAAAATGCATATTGCGAAAATAAGTACTAAAAAGCCACGTAGATTGGCTTCACTAATGGGCTTTTTAATGGAATACTCTGGTTTACCTAAATTACAGGAGAGCTCACTGATGTATCACATTGTGCACACAGCTTTGAGAGATTTCAGACTAAATAAAACGCCATTTGATGACTTCACTCAGTTCTGTTGCCTAGTCACGTCCGTGGTGAGTGACTAAAGCCATGTTACCTCTGATCAAAGTCTAATACAGTGTGTGAAAATATAAGCTGCAGAAGGTAGTCATATAGAAGCTACTGCCGAAGGGGAGTGAAGTGTTACAGACTTCACTTACACTAGATCAAAGTTTTATGAGTTACACCTGCTACGTGTCATTGCAAGCAGCTAAAACGTTTGTCTCATAGTTGATACTGCCGTAAGGGAGGGAATTCACCATACTAGTTCCAGCTCGAGAGGTGGGGTGACCAGTCCCCTTCCTCGCTGCTTTTGCCCTTTCTAACTCAAGAGCAGAGTCATGTATCCATTTACAGCTGGGTAGATTGGAGTGTGACACGACTTGATTTCGAATCCGGTCCTTTAGCTTCCAGAACCAAGCGTTTTACCCACTGTGGCGCTCCCACAGTTGCCATGTTTGAAACTAGCACATTTCGACGCATTCCTATACAATAAACAGGAAAGGAAAAAGTTCAGCCTTTGAAATGTTCAGCCTTAGAAATGTGGCCATCAAGCATAAGAAAGCGAACATTAGAAATAGTATAATAACAAAATTATAGAGTAACAAATATATAGGACATATAAAGTAACAAAAGGATGATCTGGTTTGAAAACGCGCTTATAAAGAAAACGAAAGAACGCTCATCACCTGCTGCATGTTATGTTGAGAGCAAATAGAGCATGAAAAAAAAAAGAAAAGACAAATTTCATTTCGGGAGTGGTCGAAGAGTATTGAACAAAAGGAAAAAGCTTTTATAAAACCGCACACAACTCTATAGATTGAGTCTACCCAGGGCTCTGAATTAATTCAAAAAAATAACAAAGAATAGAAAGGAAAAAAATAATAACCAGTTGTAAAGAGTCTATTTTATTAATTTTTATAATTTCCTCTATTTGAAACTGTCCTTTCGAAATGTCCAAGTGCATGCAACTGATGTACCTGGGTATTTTTTTCATGACCATACAAGCATGGCACAATATACGTATATGTGTTCTTAATATTATTCTTTCTATTGAGCATGTTCTTGAGTTATTGCAGGAGACATTTCATGGGATCACAAAAAAAGGTCACCCCGAGTTCAACAGTGATTAGATGGGCGTCTGTTCTTCAACACAGTTTTTAACATTTCAAGAGGCAACATCCTGGACCCAGTCTCCATCCGGCTTGTCACCTGACAGTTCAATTTTTCTACTTCCCCTCGACAGTCGGTGCGATGAACCAATGCGAAAATAAGTCATCAGTTTGTGCTTTGTGAATTTCTGAGAAGTGGGGGTGGGATTGCGGTGAGCAGGACGAGGGCATGCGAAATTAAAGGTAAAGGATCCCGTTACACGCCCATTGAGGCATATTGGGAATATGGTGTTAAGCCCATATTTTCCTGACCATCGGCACACAAGATATGATGTGGTCGGCATCACGCCGGCAGCTTAAACCTTCCCAGAGTTGTTCTGGTACCCGATTCATGAGGCTGGGTCGACCCTGGAGCCGTTAGCGGTCTAAAAAATCTCACCTCAACTGGGGATCGAACCATGAACCACCGAACCAGGAAGCCAGTGCACTAACCTCTGCGCTAACGCGGCTTGTGCGAAATTAAATACATTGTAAAATAAGGACACTAAGTAGCAAAAGGCAGAAGTTATGGTTATCCCAAACAAAATGACTTCACCAGAAGCTACCATCAAAGTGAATGGGACATTCTTGAAACAAGTCAATACATTCCTGTGGTGAAGTGGGATGTTATAAATACTTATAGGGAACTTAGTGTACTGACTGAGATCAGCTGTGAAGGTATCTATATCTATTAAGAGTAGTGTATTATAGATAACCTTACTTGCTACCACATATCTATATATCTCAGTCAGAATTATTCTGGAATAGTGTGATGCTACGTTATGTGTCTAGGGTATGAGTATGGTGAAGTGTAAGTCACAACAACAGACAGATAAACAATTTAATTTAATCCACTACTCTTGACAACACTGTGACACTCACATACATATAACACTCTACAAAGATATCTTAAAAGAGTCACTGATAAACTTTCAAATAACAATATGTATTCATTACTGGCATGAATGAATATGTGTCCTGATTCAACTACAAGGGAACCAGGAATCACAATCAATTTAAATTACAAGTTATGTACAGAATGTATCTAATATGAATATTGTAGTGACATATATTATTACAAATGTTCTATGTGTGTCAGTTGTGTAGTAGTAAAATGAGGTAATACTGGTTTTGTTTTGTTCAAGCTCTGTTGGTATTTGTCATCATGACTTCAATAGTTTGTCTTTAGGGACTAGTATTGGAGATGTTCACAGTTCCTGATTTTAAGATAAGTAAATTCCCCTCTTAATGTTAATTTTAAAAAGTCAGTTCAAGATGAGGGGACATAATGTTGAGCTCAGCTGGCCAATTCGCTTATCTGGCGTGATGGCGGCAGGAAAGGACTCCTCTGCTCGAATTCTCCTCTGGGCTCAGGAGACACCTCACTGATAGCTAAAAAGACCAAGGAGTATGCTGTCCGACTCTGGATTCAGCAAAGCTCTGACTAGGTGCTGCTCAGTACCATCAAGACCACTGTCCCTGAAATCAAGAAGGATGTACCTTCTACTTCATAACTAATTTATATTTTCTTTTTACACTGATCACAATACATCACAAACATTGCGTTCAGAGCGTTAGGCCAACAGTCAGCTTCATCTGAAATACTTTATACCAGCATTACCATCCTTAATGGTCACTACGCCTCTGCACTTCCAGCATTATTTCTGTCTAATCAATCATCCAGGTGTCAGTGTACTATTTGGCCATTCCATGCCGTTTTACTTCTCTCCGACACCCTCTGTTCAGGCTGGAGCATTACAGGCTTTACCTCACGTTGGCCACTGAACTACACATATATATACAGGCATAAATCAACAATTCACATTCAATTTTCATTAAAAGATATTGAATGGTTCAAGCTTACCACAATTCATACGAATAACACAGATACGTTGATTAGCAATGAATTCTGGCACAAACTGGCACAAATTTCCATCTGCCTATGTTCCAGGCTTTTATTGAGCAAAATATATGCTGGCTTCAACGCACTGATGCTTTATCAAGCTATTTTAAACAAGTGGTTTCGAACTAACGCTCCCAAGTGTGTATATCAGCGAGTCTGACCAATGAGCCCCGTTTCGACAAGTGTTTGAAAAAATGTTACCTTTCCCCGTTTCCCCTAACAACCAAGATAGTATTTATAGCCCGACCAATCGTGGTTAGGCTTTCATTTGTTGCGCTCCAATCAATTTGGAGTTTACATGGTAGGCTATTTCTGTAACGTAAATTTTTTTCAAACACGTTAAAAAAAAAATCTTATGAGCAGAAATGATTTTATGCTGTCAGGCACCCCCAATATTTTATTTTGGGTATAATTTATTAATTCCTGGACTATTTGCGTAACGTTTTACATATTATTTGTCAGCAAGCCCTAAGGAACCCAAAAATACAAATTTAAAGGAGCTACGTGGCTGCGTTCAAAATATGCAATTTCTTTTACCTCCTGTTTCGAAGATGTTCTGTCTGGGTACTGTTATGTTCTCAACCGCAAACCCATCCAATGTCATCTTTTCCAATAAGAGTTTTTTATGATTTATAAACCCAACTCTGGGAAAGGGTAGTGTATTCCATCACTGTCCGTCTGAAAAAGTTAGTGCTTGTAGACTTACACGCGTGATAGTAGTAATTGTGTATCGCGCGACGCGTGTTTAATGTTCGGCTTTCTGCCTCTCCCTTCTCGCTATCCTTTTGTCCATCTGTTCGTTCGTTTTGGTAACGTAATGTAGAAAAAGACATGAATGGAATTTAAAATTTAGGTCATTACGCAGTCTGCCTCTTAATGTTTTTCCAAGAAATACAGCACACGTTTCATTGAAGAAAGCGGGTATAATACAGTAAGCTTTTACTATCAACGTGAAAGCGTTACAATTTGCAGACGAAGCAGAAAACAAGGGGGATTTCGAGTACATTCCTTGTGACAGCACTGTCATTTTACCATTGCTCTTCTCTTTATTAATTTTATTTGTTAGGCTTCATATTTACCTAATAATTTATATATGTGGATTAGAATATTTCATGACAATTCCAAATACCCAGGCACGTTAAAAACATCAGATGTAATATGCTTCTCAGAGTTAAGACCAATCAAAACAGCGTTCCAGAGAATATTTTCTGGAAAACAATTTCGTTGTTAGTGGAAGTATGAAAAAGAGTTCTTCATTGTTATATACAGGGTGTCCATAAAAGATTGTACCCTTTTCAAAAAATTTATTCTCGGCACAATGACGTGGTACGAGGATGCTTTCTATCACAAAAGTAAGATAATCTCTGCAAGTTTTTCAGCATACCTTACAAAGACCAAAAAAAGTGCGAATGCGGGCAGCGGGTATTTCAAGTGAAACTTTCGCAGTTGAGTTGCAACCGGTAATTGTTACATTTCTCTCAACACACTGGTCAAGTAGGCGAAAAAAAATAGGTACATTCTTTTTGAGTCTTTGTAAGGTATGCTTTAAAACTTGCAGATATTATCTTACTTTTGTGATAGAAAGCATCCTCGTACCACATCATGGGACCGAGAGTAAATTTTTTGAAAAGGGTACAATCTTCTATGGACACCCCCTGTACAGTCAGTCATATCATATTGAAGCGAGTCATGTAAACCAAAACACAAAAGAAAAAAAAAAGGATGTTAGATATGTGGTTTTGCAGATGAGTGTTAAAAATACCAAGAACAGCTACAAAGAGTAAAGAAGGTGTTCTGAAAGAGATTAGTTTGCATATGAAGCTCATGTAAGAAGGAAACATTCCAGTTTCATTGGGCATGTTATGAAATAGGAAAACTGGAATGTATGAAAACGTTTAAATAATGAGGAGTAATGATCCCTTACTCCATATGGCATGGTGCTTGAACAAGAAGTAACAGACAAGTTGGTTTAGCTTGCAGCAGAGAAACTCAGAAGCCTAGAATATTCAAGGAAAAGATTAGACAGAAACTGCCAACACATTTGTAGCAGAGACACTTACTGTACAAAGTTAAACGAGAAGACTGGACAAAGACGTTTCTTCTTACAATGAAACTCCTCAAAGTTACATTAAAATGTTGTTTACAGTATACACTATGGCTGTTTTCATCACATTTTCAGTCATGTTGTTCTTAATATAATCCGGGAATGCTCCACACCTTGTATATCTTGTCTGGACTTCTGAACAGTATAGTTATCTCAAACACCCGCTGTAACTGTTTCCTGTGTAATGAATGCTCGGTTAAGGATTACTTTCCCGACGTCTGCTGTTCCAGAAGATCGATTTGCCATTGTTCGTGAATCCTGTTAATCTAATCACAACAGTGCTAGTTTGTCCAGTACTGCATCTTTGTGGATTGGTGTTTGCTGGGGCAATGAATGTTTAGCAGATTATTTTACTGCAGGTGTTTCATTATACGGATATGTGATTAAAGGGGATAATCAAGGAAGCAAAGATGATAAGGAAAAGGTAATGTTATTACTGCCCCACATTGTTTCTTCTATTCGTTGTATTTATTTTTTGTTCCTTTTGTAGTTTATTTATGTGCAATATGAGAAGAAGAGGTGAAATACCAAGTTTGTTGTGAGGTAGCGTGACCAGTTCCCTTCATCGCTACATTTACCTTCCCTGACTCAAGAGCAGAGTCAGATAGCAATTAACAGTTGGGTAGAGGAGAAGATGATATACTTGGTTTCGATACTGTAACTCGGTAACAGTACCGAACGAGGAAATCGCTGAGTACTTCGCGATAAAACAGATAGTTTTGCAAAAAACATTATGCTGGTACAGTTAAAAAACAGTTGTAGTAGCTTTCTGGCAACATTGTCTTCAGTAAGATACATCCAGTTTATGTTACTTGTGTATAGCTTATTTTTAAGTACTTTGCCTGGTGGCGCAGATGATCTTGTCTCTCCACAACTTCTTCTCTATAATACTGTTTATCAGTTCTGTTTTTGATTTCTGTCCATGCCATGACCTTACACTGTCCAGTTCCTTCTCTCTTTGTCGTCCTATGTCTATTTTTTTCTTCATTATCTCCTGATGTCTCATAACATTCCAAATTTCATCTTCTCACAACATGTGTCATGAAATATGTTCGGTCTCTTTTTCTGGAGATCACTCCTCTCCGGCGTTTTTACTTTGCCATTCCTTTTACGTGCTAATTCTTCCAGTATTCTTTATTTTCGGTTTCATCGTTCAAGGTTGTCTTATCACATCTTGTTACACCTCTCATCCACCCTTCTCTCATGGTTTTTTTCTCCATTGTTGTCAGCGACGCTTATCGAAGGAGAACATGCCACATTGACTTCTCGCTTATCGCAGCTCCAGACGGAGTAAGAGTCTACACTGCGCGACATTCCTCTGGTTAACCCAGACTTTTTGTTGGGAAGATACACGAAACCATGTTGTCCGAATATAAAGTGCTAGTTTGCAAAAATGACGTGCCCAAATACACAGCCAATCTTCCTGAGATATAGGAGGATAATAATCTTGGTAAATATTAAGACACGGACAGTGATGTAATACTTTTGGCAGATGGAATATTTGTTGCGATAATCAACTGCCAGAAAGTAACATCTTGGAGGAGATTATAATAATAGGTCTGTGAAGTAGTGAGTTTGTAAACACGACAGGCAAAACGGAAGAAGCAAGACTTTACACGGTTATGGAGTTTGAAAATCACATGACAAAAACAATATCTTATATTGTCATGTAGTAATGTACTACATGAGGGTAGGTGAGAGGTGGGAGAACTCTACAAAAATCAGACACTTATTCGCTGTTGGTTTGGCTTTTGAGATGCTAAGATAGACTACTCCTGATTGGTCTTCTCCTCTAAGTAGCAACCTGGGTGTGTGGGCAAAAATTCCGCTTATATTCCACAGCGTTGTAAGACTACTTCACTGACTTCCAATTTCATCAAGAAGAAATCCTAGACAGCAAGAAACACGGAATATTAGGATCAAAATATAAGTCAGACCCTAGGACTGGGCGTGAATTCTAAGATTAGAAGAGAGTAACCCAAGGGACATCACTTTGCGCGTTAAGTTCTAGGATCCAACTTCAAGTGCACTCAGTTAGATACCTAACACACCTGAGAGGTACGGCATCTTAAACAGTTGTCCGACAATATTCGGACGTTTCCTGTGCCAACGTCAGTGCTCGCCAGAAAAGAAAAAAAACTAAGTAAGTTGTAATATGTACATTTTATCATACTATAAATTTTATTTTGACATATATAATTTGCTTTTGCATGTACAGTGGCATATGAGGCTGACAACATCATTACTGCAAATAACCTGACACATGAACCCCCACTGCAAGAGTTGGTGACTGCTTCGTGCGAGTTTCCTCACAAGGAAGCAATAGCAGAGGTGGCCTTGGGCTCCATGGAGAGTATATATATATATATATATATTGCCGATTTCCGCTGTACAAAAGCAATTTCGTCTAACTCACTGGAGTTAAAATAAACGCTCAGGGAGGGTAAAATTTCTGAGGAAGATGAAGTGGTGGATGGAAGAGCTGAGGTCGCCTGATGACTATATCAGGAGACCCAACTTTCAAAACAGGCATTTGCTTTCCTCTTAGTTTGTGATACCAGTTGCCAACAGTTGATGCAAGACACCAACATCAGACGGTTCTTGAAGACGCTTAACAACCCTTGTAGTTACCTCAGCCTTGATGCACAGGTCGTGTTACAGCCACCAGAATTGACACTTGTAGAGAAGTACAGCCCAAGACACATGTAAGAACTAACAGCAACTGAAGCAGTTGCCAACAGAGCCCACACCGGAAGCCAAGTACCATAACAGCGCAACCGAAACACATTTCAAAATTTTCCACTACGGTTTAAATCATCCGATGATGATAAATATCATCGCTTCTTTTTCATAAACAACTTTATTTGTTTTACATTGTTAAACTATAACTTATTATTAAACCTGTTTATCTGTATCTGTAAAGCTATACTTGGTTTAATCACTACTGAGTGAAGTGTAAGTCTGCACCCGTATGATTCATATTGTTCTAAATACACAACCAGATAGTGCTTTTAGATGAAGATTTTGAATCGCTTTCACCTGGGGGCCTAAAATATATTACCTCAAAGAGGGGGGGGGGGGGGTATAATAAGTTCTTGGCAGCTTAGATGATCTCAATTGTTATGCTTGCTTTTCTTTAAAATCCTGTTAGGCTCTGTCGTAGATTTTAGATAGGAGAATTAAGACTTGGGTTGGTCCCTTCTGAATAGGTTAGAATAGGTGATAGACACGGTGAGAGTTAGTAAAAGAAATAGAATTTCCACAAGTGAGATGATAGACTGTGATATAGAGGCTGTCTCTGAAAGCGAAAAAAAAAAATTCTCTCTCACCTATCTTCTACGACAGCTTTTTACAGCGTCAGACAGTCTAAACACAGATATATATATTACATATATTTCTATCTACTCACGGACACGCACATACACGTGACGACAGTTAAACGCACAGACGTGGGAAATCTATAACAATGAATATATATATTAGAACGAGCTGACCAACGCACTGATTTAGTTCAAGAGAGATTTTATTATTATCATCTAAAAAAAATCTTCTCACAACACCAAAAATTTCATCAAGGAAAAAAACATATACAAATAGTCATAAAATTTCAAGAAAATGCTACACGGATAATAGCCCGTTAGAATCTTACTCTAGGTTTAGCCCACAGCCCCGTTAAGAGAACAGATGATGGCCCAAAGAGTTATAGATACATAAGGTTGAGTCTAAGAGGTTTCTTTCTTTCTCGTAAATGTATGAACAGAGTTGGATACTCTGATTTAGCCTAAGAAAAAGAAACTCTAGCATTAGTAACAAATTCTGCAGATTAAAAAGTTAAGACAGCAAATGGGTGACAATAATACAACAGTAAAATAACACTCTGACCTGCGTACACTCTTATTCATTCAGCCATGGCCATGTGCTCACAGTTATACTTACAGCTTTGCTCGCTGCCTCTGGGAACATAATAAATTCTAGGACCTTCACACAGACCCGTAAATGCAGTTCTCGACCAAGAAACCCCCAGTTCCAACAAGACGTACTGAATTTCTCTGTCTCAGTGAACGATTCCTTGGGTGTTCTTATTTTTCGGATGTCTGTTAAGTCACATAAAAATTTGTCCAGGCACGAAAGTTTGCAGAGCACAATGTCATTAGCTTTGGTTTCTAGAATTTAAGGAATGTCAGATCGGTGTCTACTTTCAGGAAGGTGTTATATTTGGTCACCACAACACTAGTCGAAAACTCTGTCGGAATGTTAATGTTATTCTTGTAACTATTCTCGAAGCCAGGTAGCATGTACATTTAAATTTGTGGAGCAATATGAACTGGCTCAAAAGCCCAATATATATTTCTAGTCTTTAGAAACCGTTAGTGGGAGTCGTATTACTGTCTCTCTCTGATGGCATATGCACTGTCAGACCAGTGTTACTTGAAAATAAAACCCACGTGTTTAAAGATAGGAAATGTCTATGCTTCTCACAAATATGTCTCTCATGCTACTAAACGCTGGCCAGTTGGGATCACCCCAATAATCACTGAATGAAGAAAAAACAACATATAATATAATATACAGAATATGTACTCGTTATAACTTTACATTTTAAACGGCAAGCCTACAACTTGACTTATTATTTAAAACTTCCCGTGAAGTAAGTTATATAAAAATCGATCATCAGGAATTAGGAATATCTGCGTATTCCGACAATATTCACTGATGTCGCATCTAGCATTTATCAGTTAGTTTAGAAAAAGATACTCGACTGGGTAGTTAGCAGTTAACTAAATTCATTATAGTTACATGTTTGTTAAGCTAGAAATATAATTTATTCTGCTTTCCACTGTATGCGACACTAGAAAATATTACAGACTTATAAATTAGTCGCACTGCACCAAATCTAGCTAGTGAAATAACACTTTAACCACTTCACAAAATACTAGATAATAATATATGATATCTCACCACAGCACTACGGTAACACCACGGCTAGGATAATTCACTAGATAGGTAGTTAGAAGCTCGTCACAAATCTGACGAGAACTATGAAATTCACTATACAAGCTTCATTCGCTAAGCACGCGTGTTCCGTCTACTGAATATGTTGAAGACTCGAATGAAATCAGATTTCAGCTCCTGGGTGGATATTTGAAAACAGGGGCAAACAATCCCACATTTTCTCAAACTCCGAAATCATCTCCCCTTTTTACGTGTAAAACACCTACGTCAGCTTAACGCGTGACGTAACTGCCACCAGTGACCGAGAAATGCGCGTGGCAGTTGCAAATCTCAGACAACCGTCTACGAGGCATGGGCGATTTTCACGCTTTCGCCGGAGCTATTTGACGAAACGCTCGCGGTTTACTGAAAAATGCAGACGCTCAGTCTGCTTGCCATGTCCCGCGGAGTGAATTTTCACACTACGGGCCCAGAACTCAGCCGTAGAAAACACTGTCCCCGGGGAAACTGCAGACAGCTGTCGGCTCTGGGTCTGACGGAATGCATTATAACACTTCTCGTCTGACTGACATCTATGTAATAGAATGCCTATTGCGATTCTCCATTTTTGAGAAAAGAAACAGGTAACGTTAAGGAATAGTATGAAAATATATTTCGCAAACGCATGGATGCAAAATATACAGGAAAAGGAAATAAAAAGAGATAACAAAATTAAAGAATTCGGGTGAAAGAATAGGAAGACGCTATAGGCAATTTAATGATCAAAACCTACGTGACAGGACGTCCCCCCTTAAGATATGGAAGCACTCCATGTCTACGTTATGGAATTAAATTTCCTATAACCGTAGCTTCGGGGTGTCTGTCTTCTTCCCTCTTATCTTCCCCTTCCATCTCTGTCCTATTCCTACTCAAGTCTACTCCCCAAAGTTTCCTTCCTCTGGAATGTCTCCCATGCGCGCTTGAAAGAGCGTCGCCGCTTCTGGCATTTTTGAAAGATTTCGTGTGATTGCGGTGGAATATCCCTGCCACTATCATCATCTTCGTCAGCTTTGGCGATCGTCAGGAGATGGTCGGAGGTTGGCACTGGTCTTTCCAAGTATCTCTTTAACAGATTTAAATGGAAGACCTTCTCCTTTCCTTGAATAGAGATCTGGTAGTTAGCCTTAGAAATCTTTTTCAGGACGGTAAACGGCCCTTGCCATCCGATCTTCAGTTGGTTGTTTCCGGTAGGGAGTAACACCAAAACTTTCTCTCCTGCTTCCAGTTCTCTTTCTTTCGCGACTTTCCTGTATTGGTTAGCGTGCTTTGTGCGTGCTCGCTTAAAGTTAGTCGTTGCTAGGTCCCACCCTAGTTTCAACCTTTCCTTTAAATCCGATACGTATTTACTGGCTGAGACAACTGTCTCATCAGCCTTCTGGTCTGTCAGCGACCAAAGTAAGGCTTCCAGCGAGCCCTTAATAGGTCTGCCAAATAAAAGCGTAGCTGGCGGAAATCCTGTGGAAGTATGAGGAGATTCTCTGTAGCCAAATAAAGCTGCCGGAATGCAACAATCCCAATCTTCAGGTTTCACTTGTGCCAGTCTACTTAGCAGCATGTTGAGGTTTCCATTAGCACGTTCCACGAGCCCATTTCCGGTCGGAGTATATGGCTTAGTGTGGATGTGTTGGGTCCTCAAGATCTTAACGATCTCATCCATCAACAGGTTTCGGTATGGAGATCCGTTATCCGTCAACACTTGCTGAGGGAATCCCAACCGAGTGAAAATCTGCACGAGGGCTTCTGCGACATACTTGGCATCTGCGCATGTTAGCGGGATAGCTTCTGCCCATAAAGTGCATGTATCGACTACGGTCAGGATGCAGCTATAGAGAATGCAGTCAGCGACCCATAGCTTGACTGCTTGCGTCAGGGTCAGCGAACCAGAGCTGACCAAGACCCTACTCCACCTCCACGTGGTGGTCCTGGAAACAGGCTGCCTCACTGCAGTCTGGCAGAGAGAGTAGGGATCGAAGAGGGAAGGCAAACCCGGTCCCAAAAAATGCCGTGCTGAAGTCGGATGTGACGGCCGAAAGGCGCAGATATCGCAGCTCCGGTGAAAACAGACACAACGCAACCAACGTCCTTTTCAGGACGAACGATGAGGAAGAAGAAGACCTTCAACATTATACTCTAAGTTTAGCCATTGTTGGACCACTACTGCGGAGCAGGAGAGACAATACCGTCACAACATGCTCAAAGAAAGTGAATTGCTTCCTTCAGATGTGAGGAATTTTAGCTGGCCATGGAATAAGTGGACAATTATGTGGACATATTTAATTGTGGTGAACGAGAAAGTTTGATGTTCTTATATACCCTCATATGTGGTATCGTATGATTTTATCGCTGCGTTTAGTCGAAGTGAACGCTTCATTAAGTCGAAGTTTCGAAAATTCCACTGAATTAGCTCTAGTTGTGTGTACTAAAATATTGCTTCATTTCGAAGTTCGAATTAATGACAAAAGCATATACTACGAATTTCGTAAACCCGCCGCTTTCATTGGTTTGTATTTTCTTAAGGCAAGATTAAAAATGATGGTAGTAACTGTTTGTCAGTGCTGTCGTATATATATATATATATATATATATATATATATATATATATATAATATATATATATATATATATATATATATATATATATATATATATATATATATATATATATATATATATATATATATATATATATATATATATATATATATATATATATATATATATATATATATATATATATATATATATATATATATATATATATATATATATATATATATATATATATATATATATATATATATATATATATATATATATATATATATATAATATATATATATATATATATATATATATATATATATATATATATATAATATATATATATATATATATATATATATATATATATATATATATATATATATATATATATATATATATATATATATATATATATATATATATATATATATATATATATATATATATATTATATATCTAAGACAATGTCAACATTTGATGTGATGAAAAACATAGTCATAGAACAGGGCTTCTTAACCTGTAGTTTACGAAATGGTGAAAGGGGAGGGGGGAGTGTGTGTGATTGGATTTTAGGGGTTCCGTTTGCATTCCTTAAAATTTAACTTGTAAATTTTTTTATTACGCGCTTATGTGCTTTTTTTGTTTAAAAAGAAATATGTAGCCTTCACAGGATAATCAAGTCTATGGCACAAAGAAGGTTAAGAAGCGTTGTTCTAGAATCGCTTAAGCCCTGTGGATGTCTGTCGAAGCCGTTATGGGAAGGAAGATATTTTTAGCATGAAAAGTAGTACTCGTCAGTTTTAAAAGCGTGAATTTTCTCAGCTACATTTAGCAAATGCTACGCTAAATTTAGCCTGTATATGCGTGCTAAACATTACCAAACGTGAAGGCAGAATCGATGCGTTACTATTTATAGACATGACACGTGTTGGCTGAAGCAGTGCCAGCAACGTCCAAGCTTGCTATTATTTTCTACACCTCCTTCTCGTCATGTTCCTCATTTTACCCGTACTCCCAGCTCTTCAGTTTCGTCCTTTTGTATTTCTCCGTTTTAATCGTTGTTATAATTCATTTTTGTTTCTTGTTTCTGCCTTTTCTTAGTCACTTTGGCCCTTCGCTGCATTCATAACATTTCTCAATTACTATTTCGTTATAGTAAGTGGTCTCAAGTTAAATCCTCTAGGTCCAACGTACTATCATCTTCGAGTCAATGTTTTCATATATGTTATATATAACGATAGAACGAATGAAATATTTATTGCATCGTGGTAAGGAAATATGCATTAAGGCCTGTTCACATTTCTACCTGAAGAGAAGTAAATATGGTGCTATATTTAGCCTGAATGTGGCGATTTTATGCGACCTATAAGACAAGAACCAGTAGTAAAAGAGATAAAAAGAAGAATTGCGATGTATAGGCATATATTGAGGTAACCTGTTGATGGTATTAGAAAGTAGTCCTTGTTTCGGAGTACTCAGGGTAGGAGAGGTAGATGAAGACTGAAATACACACGGCAATAAGAACTGGAAACAGAAATGAAAGATCAATACCCTTTAGCTCCCCAAAGAGCATAGGCCTTCAACAAACACATGCCAATTCTTCCTGTCTTGTACCATCCGCTCAAGTTCTGTCCATGTTTTCCTCATCATTTTCACCTCTGTTTCCAGTTCTCTTGTCCATGTGTTTTTTGGTCTACCTCTGTATTCCAGGTGCCAATCCTGGAGATTTTCCTAGACGAAAAAAGGTTAGACGGCAACCCAGACTCCTTTCGGCTTTCTCTAGGTTGCTTCATGCGCCTCCTTTCGAGAGGACCTTCTTCTGTTTGGGCGGCTGAGTTGATTTATATTCTTTATTTGACTTGTCCATGTTTGTTGAAGTTTTTGTGGTAAAACTTTTTTTACGGGATAGGGTAACCATGCCCAACCCTCCTTAGTCGCTTTTTACGACATGCCTGGCAGGGTACAGTGTTACTATTCTTTTCTCCCCTTTCGGGCCCCGGTAACACGGGTGGAAATGAAAGAGATGAGGAATATTTGGCAAGACTTTGAGCTAATGATATGAGACAGGAGGACATAGCTTGGGTCTGTTGAAGGCCTCGGCTTCTTGGGTAGCTGATGTTAATGATCATCTTTATGCTAATCTTCATGTATTGCTAAATTTCAAATGTTCTAATTGTGCTAATGGCGACGTAGTAATCTCTTTGCCTCCTTATCATTCCCTTCACCATAATATCACCTGCAACAGCAACAGGACTAATATCAGCAGATATGAATTCTTTCACAGGTGCAGTCATGATTCGCAAGAATTTTCAGCATTCTCTCCACCCTAATACTTCAATCACTTTCTAGTCCAATATTTTCTTTCCTTTCCACCTTCATATGCTTATCATGAAGTATGAGTTATAATTCATCATCGTCATTATCCCGTAGCTTCCCAAGGAGTATATGCCTTCAAAATATGTGTGCCAAGTCTAGTAATGTGCCATCCACTCAAGGTCTTTCGAAGTCTCCTTTATCCTTTGATGGCGTCCGGCTGTGTTTACAGGGTTCACACTGCAGTGAATGTTTTTATCTGGTGATTGCCACCCGTTTGGTGAGCAGTTGCGAAGTGGGTTATTAGTAGACAGGTAATGACATTCGTATAGCAATCTGTTTCCTGGTGGTTGATTAGGAGATAGAATGTTAAGAGACCTGCGCTGTTTGCTTGTCTTCAGCTGTCTTGCAGTATTTTCTGGAACTGAATGATAAACATACATACGTTACTTCTCGGCAAATCACCAAGCATAAAATAAATGTGTAATTAACATTCATGCGCGGGTAGTTTACTGGTTTTATTTGCTAATCAATTCCTTATGTTTATTCCTCCATTTAGCTTGCTTTGAGACTTCGTTCTTGCTTAGCATAGGTTGTCAATGTTCTCGTTGCCATATAGAAGTGTGCTGGTGACGCAGTCGTTTTACCGCAACTTTGGGCTTCGTTGTGAGTTTGGAGTTTTCGCAAACACGCATTGTGAGGCGGGCAAAGCTTGCTGCAGCTTTACCAATGGAGCTGTCAATTTCTGTGTACAGAGAGAGTTTGTCGTTGATGACCCCAGGTACGTGAAGTGGTGCATCACTGCCAAGTGAAAGTTATCGATAGTGATAACTGGTGCAACATCCACATCCTGACCCAGCACATTTGTTTTCTCTAGACTTATTGTGAGGTCAAAGTCCTTCCATGCTTGGGTGAAGCGATGCATCAAGCTCTGAAGCTCCTGTTGATCAGCGAATAACAAGTCTCTTATAGTGACCCTTCTGATGTTTGTTTTTGCCCTCAGCCTTACGAGGTTAAACAGTCGGCCATCTGACCTAATGTGAAGACAAATTCCTTCAGTTGCATCTCTGAATGCATGTTTCAAGAGCAAGGCAAAGAAGATCCCGAAGGGTGTCTGAGCCAGGACGCGCAGCCTTGTTTAACGCCACTGCAAATGTCAAAGGGCTGTGACGTGCTTTCAGCATAATGGGCTCTTCCCTTCGAGTCTTCATGAAATGACTATAATTTCCAGCAATTTAGTGGGGCAGCCTATTTTCAGGAGGATTTCGAAGAGTCGATCTCTGCTAACCAGGAATTAAAAGAAAAAAATAAAATCAAAAATTGAGTACATTCATAAGTAAGGAGCTTATGCTGCTGGGATAAATCGTAACTTTACATGTTATAGAAAAACACTTGCCCTGGCTGGTGGGTGAAAAATCTTGAAATGACTTGTAACTTATTTTAACTACAAAATAGATATTCATTGGTTCCCTTCCGAGCCTAAGTAGTTCTAACAAAAATGACTTCCTCCTATAAGTTATTTGCACTTGAGTAACACCAAGGAAGAAAAGCCCTACACATTATTGAATACTGAGTAAGTGGGTTTCACAGAAAAATGAAAGTTATAGCTAGCAATTGTATATTCAGGCTAATAACTTGGCAAATATTATATTAACGGTGTAAGCTTACCCCGAGACACCAGGAAATAAACTAGAGTCCACGGTACTGTGGAAACTAGTCGTTTTTCACACTCTGATAGAAGTTATCTGTTTACTCCAGTTAAGTCGCCGGATTCAAAACGTAATGCGTATAAAAGCTTAGAACTAACAATCTTTAATAGCCAAACTCATGTTTCTGACCCTTGACACCTGACACGCGTCGTTTTGCACGTGCAGTAGCAAGCGGTCCCTCGATGACTTCGTGTTTCCCTGATTTAAGCAAACAATTTAGAGACAAACAAATCAGAGACCTAAAGTTCCATGTGGACGAACGAAGTGCTACTGTGCAGGTGGTGTCTTTAGGTAATGTTATTCTAACATGACGGTCGCTGTCAAAGGATGGCGTACGACGTTCAGCGCTGTGTTTCCGGGAGAAATTTCTCAGAGGAATAAATAATGAGTTGTAGACGGAAATCTAAGAAGATGATGATGGCCACCTCCGTTTTTACTCGGCAGCCAGCGACTGGCAAACAAACGAACTGATCCATAGAGGGAAAGACATAGCCACGATTCCGGAAATGAAAGAAGTGAGGTCACTATAGCGAATGACAACATAATTTTTAAAGAGGCTGGCCCTCAGAAATTAGAAAACAATCACGGGAATAAAAATTGGACGGAGTGGACAATTTAATCAACTATCACTCCGCCACACCAACCTTACATAACAATTTATACGTTCTATACAGTGTATCCCAGGGTGATACAAAGTTTAAATGCAACATATTTTTAAAAGCGATGTTTGTGATTAAGTATGTATTGCTTATTATCTTTCTGCGACAGTGTACTTGGCAGGGACGTAACTGATGTTATTGTCTTATTTGTTTAATATCTGCGAGAACAGTTTGTTTTCAGCTCGACGGAGCAAATAAATGATAAATAGCAGCCACGAACTAGGACTGCTGAAAAACAAAAGAATGCAATCGAAATAGCTTTGTGAAATCGGAGTTAAATTGTTAGGATATTTAAAAAAAAAACATTAGAACGCTAGCATGAAATATTCAAGGAAAACTACGAAAGTACGATATTACCAATGTGGATTAGAAACAGTAACAGATATTTGTATTTCACTTTTGATTCATGCACGAGAAAAATATAAAAAAGGGAAGTATTTTGAAACACGTATTTTAATTATTAATACGTGCTTTAAGTATAAAACAAAATATCTTCAAAGTAAAAAAAAAAAAATTTAAAATAACATAGTGTGCGAATTAGTACACTCAAAGAAAGTGAAGGTTTCGAAAGCAAACTGTCGCCATTAAGTGCTTGTGTTAATTGTTCAAGCCAACCCAGTTCTCTTGACACATTAAACCTTGTTCGGTATAAAATTCATTTTCTTCCGTCTGTTTGTTTCCCTTTGCCATAGGATAAATTACATGCATTGAAAAAAGCCAACACCATTATTTTTTTTATTCTTCTTCGACATGTAAAAGGGTAAAGGATCCAGTTACACGCCCATTGAGGCATATTGGGAATATAGTGTTAGGCCCATATTTTCTTGACCATCGGCACATTACGGGTGAAGTGGTCAGCATCTAGCCGGCTGCCTTAACCTTCCCAGAGTTGCTCTGGTACCCAATTCGTGAGGCTGGGTTGACCTCGGAGTCGTTTGCGGTCTAAAAATTTCCCCCTCAACTGGGGATCGAACTATGGACGACCGAGATAGGAAGGCAGTGCACTAACAACTACGCTACTGAGGCTCTTTCCCCCCCCCCCCCCCCCCCCCCCCCCCCCCCCCCCCCCCCCCCCCCCCCGCTCAATCTTCGACATGGAAGAGGATAAATTACATCCCTTGAAAAAAAAGCCAAAATAATATTTTTTTCTTCAAAACTTTACAAAAATGGATACAATAACTTCATTGAGAATTAACAACATGAATTCTCCCATCTTCTAAATGTGCTACAGATGCTGAAAGGTTAAGACTTTTGCTTAGTTCTTTCCCCATCATTATTTTGACGGGTATATTTATTAGTATATAGAGAAAAGATTACAAAACATGAGAGAGAGAATATGTGCGACAAATTGCACACAACTCATGATGTAGATCCCAAATTCTCAACTTGTGTGACGTGACCCTAAATTCCCTCACTCAAAGTTTTAAGCGCCGTGCCTTTGGCTGAATTCCCATAAAAAATGTTTAATTGTTAGTTTTGATACAATGGGTCACCAGCTTCACCAGCTGTGAAATGAGGTTATGTTCGTAAAAATATTGAGGACTATTGATGCAGACTCATACATATACCTTAGAAGCATCATATACAAACTGGAAGAACGAACAGTGGTATTAAAAAAAATAAATAGAAAAGGAATGAGACGCTTTCGTTGCGATAAGAAATAGATGAAAATTTAAAAAAATCAAGTGCAACACGCTTTGTCACATATTTTAATGTAGTCTATATGCAAAAAGGCATATCTGAAGTCATCCTTATATGACCACCAGCTATGCACAATGCTGCAATATACTACGTGGAAGTGAAACTATGTCTGTGAGGCTAATTACATCCTCATTGATTCTTGAAATCATCCACACACTTCCAGGGATTCCCCCTGTGGTGAAACTTGTTGAGAACCCAGCATTGCACACAAAGCTTGGAGAAGTCACTTGAGCCCCAGGCTTAATTCTTTGGCTTTGACTTGGTTGACTGCATGCAGAAGATCTCACTGTGAACCCAGTGATAGGCAGGGGAAGGTGAGAAGTGGCTCTGTGCAGGACGTGACAATTCGTTGGGAGAGCCCAGAACCAGAGTACGGTATTTTAGCTCTGCAAAGTTGGAGAGCACCCTTGGATGGCGGAGAATGCATTGTATGCCACGCACTTCTTACTCCTAGCTTGGGACCAGCTGGAGAAACTGGAGCTCATGACTTTAAATCAACTCGTTTCGGAATGTCAGAAAAGCCACAGGAAAAGCCTAGATCTACAGTGTAGATAATACCAAGGAGTTTTCAACTTGGTATTGGCGGCAAAAGAGCGAGAAGCTCAGCAGCCATAGTTAAACAACAACAACAATGTAGTCTGTAAAGAACAAGTATATTCCTACTTCCCTAATCCTCTCCATTAATGTTCATATAATACGATAATTGTTTTACCAATTAATATTGTTCCTTCTTTTGATTACCCGCACCCAGTGGCTGTTTTTTTCTGATTGTCATGGATTGCCTCCCCTGCTCTGCAGTAGTGGTCCAACAGTGACCATAACTCAAGAGTATCTAATATTGGCTTCCAAGGTATCTACCTGCGCGCAAGATTACTCTTGCAGAGATGTAGAAAGAAGATTGATGACACTTCTTCCTTAAGGGAGCCTTTACAAGATATTCCCAGAAGTCAAGAACAAAAGCTGCTTATGGCTGAGCAGTTTGTTAACTTATTATCTGCTCCGTTGCCTGTTGTGAAGGGTTTAAGCAATGGTTTAGCCCGTTCAAGCCTCCAGTTGGTGTAATCCAACGAAATCCCTCTTATAAGGTATACCTCTGTTTAGAGGTAAATATATGTCTAGGTATAAAAAAAAACTGAATCAACAATTATTTGTTTAGTTTAAAATAACATACAACAAATTTAATAATCAATTAGTTACTAACAGTTTAAAATAAATAAAATGCTGGTGATTTTATATTGAAACCAAATTTTCTCTTCATTGAGATTTAGGGTGAGGATATATAAAAAGTCCTTATTTGCTGGTGCCTTTTTACAAGCACTTAACTATTATAAGGGAGTCCTGCAGCTGTGGTTCATCAATTCTGTGATGACGAAAGCCTTCTCCACACTCTCTTCCACTGTAGGCGGTTAGGGTGGATGCTTTTCTCTCACACTAGCGGCGTTAGTACCACAAATCATCTGATGGCTTGTAACCACGAACCCAAATGTTTGGGAATACACAATCTCCTTGCCCAGGTTTCAGATGGACACGAGCAATTTCGGTGCATATGCTCTCGAATCAATTTCGTCTGGAAATTTTGAATCCCTCTTATGACGGGTGAAACACTTGGTCTGGAGAAAGTTTCTCTTATGACGGTGACCCAATTCTTTAGGACTCCAGTCTTCGTATTTAAAACTGTAGGCTGACTTTTTTAAGTTTTAAAGTTTCCCATATACTTAGATTTGACCTGGTTCTTTTAAGTTTCCAGTCTTGTATTTAAATATGCGGGTTTACTTGTAAATTCCAAAGTTGAACAAACACTCGATCTGTCACTTATAGGTATGGAATTCTAGGTCCGATCTTTCTCTTTCTGGCTTTGTGGGAGTTGCTAGGTTGAAGTTGCAAAGCTGTCTGTTCTGTGTCTCTGAGTTCACAAGATTATATCTCTTATTCTCAGTTCAATTCACAGATGGTGTTTCCACCGAATGTTCCAATAGAATGCATTGTTTATTCCGACATCTCAAACCAAACCAATAAAATCTCTCTTGCACTGTTTGGGTGGGGAAGTTTCAAATATCCCCTCGCGTGTTTAAAATATCAATTTTAATATCCACGTTTGACCTCTTTATAAAAAGAAATAATATTGTTCCATCTGCACCTATCTGCCTTCCACAATATTGTGACCATGTTTTCCTGGCGTAATGTCTTCCGCCAAGATGTCTACCCCAACAGATTATCCAATTATCGCCTTTATCTGCGTGCCTCCGCCAGACAGATGTCTGGTCAGACAATGTTGTATTCTTTCATCGTACTCACAAATACAAGCTTGTGTCAACATGATCAGCAGCTTTTCACTGGGGTCAAATGTTGGACCGACACGTTTCCAAAGGTGGTCAGACGGATTCAAAGAGATAAGCAGGTACCGGTCTGATGACTGGATAATGTTACGATAATACCACAGTTCACCTGGCGCAACGTAAATACGTCTGAGGAGTGGTAAACAAGATAAATATAGTCCTATAGCAAATACTTCCATAGGGGAGTGGAGTGTTAGAAACTTTCTCCTATTAGATTCAGCATAGAGAGAACAAAATGGTGCATAAAATATGCCATATAATAATGAATGAAAAGGGCAAAATTTATGCCAAAAAAAAGCGATGAGTGATAGGAAGAGAAAAATGGAAAAAAAGTGATACTGACAGAGTGGACGAGAGATCGCACAACCGTATCGTCACACAGATGGCTGTGAACTAAAAAATTTGCTTGTTCATTGATTGGTAGCTCTACAGCACTTAACACTCTCTGCCCATCTGAGTTAGCCAAGCTTCTTTTGCTGGCTTATTTGTGACGGACGATGAAACTCAGCTGACCCTGAAGTTAGATGATATGGTAGATACCTCGTAGCATCAGTGCCCCCGATTATTGTTGTAACTTTTCGTCAAACGGGAATTCCTCCACCTGGGCTCATCAGAAATGCTCAACAGAAAAACGTGGACTCATTAGCATGCAACCTTTCCACGTAGATTGTCAACACGGTTGCTACTTAATATGTAGACTGCTATCTTCCGTGCATTCAGAGAATCGCATTGATTTAAGGAAAGGTTAAACGACGCTCACGTCTATCTCCAGAGCAATCAAGAGCAGTTATTTTCCTTACCTTGGTCAGTACGCCTGCCTTAAAAGCGTTGCCTAAATCAAACGGAAGAAGCGCATGCAATCAAAGACACTGAGGGATCTAAGATGAACGAAGCTAGTCTCTTGCAGGAATTTCACATCTCTGTGTCAACCAGAAAACCGGTTGAAATACGGAACGAATGGGCAAGACGAAGCGACCACAGAATTGGATAACCGGACGAGGAGCGGGCGGCTAGAATCTCGATTTTACCTAAAGTACAAGAAAGGTGTTAGATTCTAACATGTCCCCCCAATCTTTCATTCCATTTCATATATATATAGAGACCTTGAAGAATGCCATTTTATCACTCGTTGCCAGGCATTTTAAAATTCACTAGCTTATAGTTAAATCCTGCTAGAATTCCCTCTGGATTCTTGGCTATAATGGAGTGTAGTTATTCTGTGCTAAACGGTAAAATATATATTAGTTTCTAGTGATCAGTGGGCTAGTTCATTCATTTTATTTCACTGGATTTTGTGTTGATTTAAATCTATTAAATTAAACCTATCTCAAAAGTTTCCAGTTGAAAAATTAATGATATCTCTATTATAGTATTTTTAAAGATAATAGATGCTTAAAATGCTTAAATTAACTTTTTAAGTCGCGAAGGAATTTTTTACTAACTAATTAAGTTAAGTTCTAGATATATATGTGTATATAATCATTAAACTCGCGAAGTGTTTTCTTAAATACATAATTAAATCCACGAGTGCATATAATAGTCTTAACGGTAAATTTATCGAGCTTTAGAATGTTATTTGTTTTTCGGTATGAATTACATGTTGTCTATCTTTCATACAGAGTGATCCTAACCTTTGCATCCCAGCAAAGCAAAGCATAAACATTGTATCAGAGTCCTGCAGACTCAGTTCTTAAAAAACCTCCAGAAATTAATGAGACTGTGGTTTAAATTTTAACCTTGTGGCGATCCTGTTGTGATTCCGCTATCTAACGTTACCAGAAATAAAGCCCCCCAAGTACAATTTATCACCTCATCAATTAAATTAATATTTAACTGGAGAAGAACATTGCCAGAGCTTATTTGCATTACTTTATTGCTCTATTACGAAAGAAAAATAGAGATCTTCCGAACACTGACTGTGCATAGTTTCTTCACTGGATATTAAAACCCTCGAAGTAAACCATCCGTTACCGGTCAGTTGTTATCATCACGCCTTAAGGATTTTTACCACCAGCGGCGAAATCAATGAGACCATACCATATTCACCACTGAATCTAAGACTGTGCCATCCAGTAGAACGTTTCCTTTAACATAATAAAAAAACCAGAACAATCAGCTTCACCTTCCGGCGATTTCGGGACTGTACTAACGCATAAGCATGATAATCTGGGGCTGGACACAGAAGACCTACGACGATTGTTTAATTGATGTTTTTGTATTTCTATGGAGTGCCAGGTTCTACGATCGGTAAGTGTGTGTGAACAAATGTGTGATGGCCATCAAGAGAGTGCATGAATGACAGGAGATTTATTGTTGCAAACTGTTTGCTAATTCACCTACCTGGTAAATACTGTTACTGTATTCCCTACATTGTTCCTTTAAGTGGGATTTTTTTGTTAACTCTGTTTACCCCCCCCCCCCCCCCCTTTTCATTTGAGTTGTAAAGAGAAGAACAATTGAGAAATAACAGGAGTTTTTTCTTCTACCCGTACATAATATTGTAACACCTCTTTTCAGAGTAATTAAATTTACTGTTGGGTTACATCATCTATTTTTTCTGATAATTACCTATCTTTGGACTGGGTTTATCTCTGTCTATTTTCAAGAGGGGAGGGCGTAGTGGATACCACTCTTCATAAACCCCTCCCCACCTTGTTATTTGTATTTCTGTACCTATGATATTTTGCTTGTAAACAAATGATACATGTCGTGACTGATTTTTTAATGATAAATAAACACGTAAACTTATTTAGTACTGTGTTGGAATACCCCAGCCCAATTTATCCATATCTGTTTAATGTAGTCTGTATTCACGTAACGTCCGTGTGTTTGAAGCACCAAATTGGTGTGAGCGCATGTGTGTCTGGAAACTGGCAAATAATCCTTTAGCAAGGAGAGTCTAAGGAGTAGATTGAGAAAAACAGATTGTCGTAAAAAGGTCTGTCCTTACTCTCCCCAGCACTCTGTGAAACAACTATTTACTTTCTAACCCTTTCTATCACTGAGCTTTCACCATCATTCTCCACTCTAAACGGGATCACTATTTACAAGACTCTTTCTCTCGAAATAAATTTACGACATTATTAAACAATAGTACAATCTGACAATTATTTTTTTTTCGTCTTTAGAGTTCTTCGTCTTTGCTCTTCCTTCTTCCAGTTGTAAAATTTCTCCAGTAATTAATTTTATCTTTGGAATCCTCTTCGTTGCTGTTATAATTTCTTGTAATGAGAGAGTGAGTGGTGAACTGACGAAAGAACACTTTACAAATATAAGACGTACTTAGACCTGACCCGAAGATCTCACAGAATTAGTCCAAATGTGGATAGAACTAACTGAGAAATATGTGAGAAGCACACTTCGACTAGAGATTTGAAGGAAAGAATATAGACTAAAAAACAGGCTAGCTATTCTTGCCCCCTAGATTTCTCAAGAGGGGTACGTCCAGATTAGCCCACAAGACTCACGTCTAGAAATTAGATATGATAGATAAGACATTACACTAATTAACAATAAATCAGACAAGCTTGGGAGATAATTAACAATAATTAAATTTAATAATGACTGAATATATTTGCAAATATTTTCCACACAGTAATAATCAAACTAATTACTCTACAAGTCATTAAATTTTCCCCCTAGACATCATGTGGCCAGCAATTAGACCTGTGGTTCCTGTGTAAGAAGGAAATTAACTGTCGGGTGAGCAGAGTTGGATTAAATGATGGGCTAATCTTCCTTCATTCTGAAGAGGCTGTAGACGGTATCACCATGAGGTGACGATTTCACGCCATTTGTTGGTTCAGTAGATCGTGTAAGTTGGTCACATGAAGATTGCTATACTATGATCTTATTGTGGGATGAGAGGATGTTCAATAGACCAATGAAGTCTGCTTGTCCAGTTCCGCTAACTCAGAACTGAAGAGGTGTTGAGAAATCAGAGCCCCAAGATTAGAATGACACAGTTACCGGCAGATTCACTGATTTACATTGGAAGTAGATTCCCTTAGACGCAATAATTCACCTAGTGTATAATGAACATATATACATACCAAGCTTCGTCTGTTTAATTCAAATGTTATCTCAGTGTTAACATACGGCTGTGAGAGTTGGAAAATAACAAAATCATTGGAGAACAAGCTGAATACATTCGAGAACAAATGTCTTAGAAAACTCATGAACATCAGTTGGAAAGAATTCAAGACTAATCGACAAATAAGAGAGACTCTAGGCAGAAATATGTCTCCGACTATATAAGGAAAAGACGATGGTCATATATCGGTCATGTCCTACGAATGCAAAACAACAGAATACCACTACAGGCGCTCACTTTTGTTCCTGAGGGTAAGAGGAAAAAAGGAAGACCAAAAGAAACACTCAGAAGAACAATAATAAGAGAAGGAAGAACGTTGGGCCTAAATAATGTGCAAGAGCTAAGAGGAGTGGCGTCACAACGAACAACCTGGAGAGCACTGGTTTCTGCCTTATGCGCCGTGTTTGGTGCTTAAAGAATTTATTATTATTATTATAATGAAGCACTTTCCTACTTTTAAGAAGTAATTATAAGTAAGTTTTTTTTTTTTTGTTACAGCTCCGCGCGGAACTCGTACACGGGTAAAACTTAGCTCAGCGACTATTAACAAAAAATTGCTACATGTAAGCGCTAAATTCCTACTCATACGTTTATGTCCAGAAGCGACCTGAGACAAAGTAAATTCACATGGAATTTTGAGCTGCTGGCGATAATCTTGATTCCTTGCCAACGAAAAACAGTTTTGAGAAGGTGTGAAATAAAAAAAAAAAATTTAAATAATTTTTTTCTTGTTATGCCAGCCACAGATTATCGAATGAAACAAGCAACAGTGTCGTAGATTTCGCCCTAGATGAAAAAAAAAAAAAAGCTGGCAACTGAAATAAATGTTAGACGATCTGTTACAGAATTACCAAAGTGTAGAACTCAGGTTCTAGATGATATAAATATTCATATGATCTGAATCATAGAAAGTAGGGAAATTCTAGATGATTGATGTCGAAATAAAGTGAGGCAAATGTTGGTAATAGTTTGAGAAGGGTGGAGGTAGGAATGGGAATGAGAGAAGACGAAAGTGCGACTCAGTCAACTCGTGACATATGGATTGACTTCTTTAACATTTCTCCTTCTTGATCTAAACTATGTTTTTCTGCGTCATTGCATTTATTTTGCAATGCAATGCATTTCTCTCACTCATTTCCTTTTATGATTTAAGTGAGGTTAAATGACAAGAACCAGACAAGTGTCAGTGGAACAAGAGTTGAGAAGAAGACGCTGGCGATGGATAGGACACACATGGAGGAACCTGTTGACAGCATTACAAGGCAGTCCTTGTTCTGGAATCCACAAGGAAAGAGAGGCAGAGGTAGACCAAAAAACACATGGAGAAGAGAACTGGAAACAGACGTGAAAATGATGAGGAAAACATGGAAAGAACTTGAGCGGATGGCACAGGACACGAAGACTTGGCATGTGTTTGTTGAAGGCAATGACAATATGTGTACTCTCAATATTGTACCTAATACCAGAAAGTTTACCATTGGCAAAAATGAACACTCCACAGATGAAAAGACAAACACTAAACGGAACGATAACTAACAGTCACGGTGAATAAGATGACAAACCAAACAAGATCAGAGGTATACTGATATATACAAAGCGTGACTGACCACGAACGAAAACAAGGGATACCTGTTAACGTATTTACAAGATAGCAAGAAGGAACGAGAGATCACACCACTTAAACTCAACAGAAGAATTACTGGTTGTACAGGACAATGTAAACACAAACTGCACCAATACACCTAACACGAACAGGGCTTGGAATGTTAAGTAGAGCAGTCACAGGAAACACGTCTGCCTTACTCCACTACTAAACATACATAGCCACACCCTAGAAAAGAATCAGTCTAATCCAATCTTTTCCCACAAATGAGAAAAGAAAGCATTAAACTCACCACCCATCCACCCTTGAACTCACAAATAAAATATTAAACAGAGTAGACTAAACAACAACTACACTTAACAATGAAGTACTGAGAGATATCTCCTTCACTAGCCACTACCAACTCATAACAATCAAAATAAACTAAATAACATATATGCAATACTAACACTATAACATATCAAAGATATATAATGTAAATACCCCAAGAAATAGGAACTTATAGTGAAAGATCCCACCTAACTAACTAACACCATATAAAAATACAGACTAAGTTTCTACCAAGAAAGCGAGGCAACAGAACAAAACAACAGGAAAGAAAAACAACAACAAACCAATAAGCAAACCTCAAGAAACAGACGTAGAACCGAACAAAGCTTGTTGCTACCCTAACAAGACCCCGACACAACTATTACACTACTCTAGAGAACCAGACTGAACAATAAGTAGTATCAGGTGGATAGACAGAAAAGAAAATTTTAAAGGAAGAAAACGGAATTTAATGGAAAAACAAGAAAAACATAAATATAACAAATCATACAAAGATTTACACACACACAAAAACTTAACTGATGGTCCAGCGACGCTTGTCCAAGTAGCTCTTCAGCACCGATGATGAAGATGAAGACAGCACAAACGGATCTTCACACTTGAAACGTCCAAAAGAAAATAAAGTTCCAGAAAACCAGACTTCTACGTAAGTCTGTGTGCCAGCTTATAACACTAATGTCCTTTGGCACGGTACTGCAACAGATATCCAAGCGCATACACTGTTCTGCACGGTGCTATCACAGCACTGTCCACAATAGAATAACGACTGTATATTCTCACGAAAGTTCAGCTAACCAACCAGTTTCACAAGTCTATGCGCCATATTGTAACGTTACTGTCTTTTGGCACTATGATATATGACTATAAGCAACGTTTGCTTCGTTACAACGCTTCAGGAATCCAGCAGACTTCAGGACAGAGTACTCTAGGACCACACAGACCAACAGGATTCACTCTTCAGCACAGTAAATTTCTACGGTCACGACAGAGGTGATAAGGGTGGATTTAAGCTGAAATGATAACTTGCCACCCCTATCGACACCTGGTATTAAAGTGCAAGATGTAGGTGTCTTCTCTGATTTAGAATGTTGCTGTGTGTGTTGCAGTAGAACAGTTCACAGGGTACACCACAGGCAACATGACGTGTAGAGTCATAGAAATGGTAACTTCGCTTTAGGTTTATACCATTTATTGCACGCCACAAAAACAGTCATGATATTTATGTCATCACCAGCATAGTTTAACGAATGCAGCATTCAAATCATATTAACTGATAGTCATGTAGGATTCAATACTCAATAGTTGTATTGTAAACAGATATCATAAAGTTCTGGTTCGTGAAGCTGTATAAATAATATATATAACTTCTGCAACAGTGTCAGCTGCAGATCTTCAATGTTCATAGACAACAATAAATGCTCCCTTTCTGATGCTAGCAGATCAGATGTATACAATAAGTCCGTTTACTGTCTGCACGTGAATAGCATACTGGGAATACAGGTCAAACCGACCTTTATAACGTTTCTAAGTCTAACCATCTGACTTGGACGTGATCTCTGATATAACGAATCCTGGAACACAGACAATAGTCTTGTTGGTCTAGAGCGACCCATATATATATAACTAGTTCAGGTATAAAGATACCGGTGGCGAAAATCCTAGTCAAAGTACCTCTCCATATTGAATCACACAGGCGAGCAAGGAGCGACAAAATGACGAACTTCTAGATGATAGCAAAAAGTTCGATACAAGAGGAATTACCTTTCTTCGGAAATCAACCACGAACATATGCCTCCAGGCAGGCTTGAATAATACTGGGAAATAGTCTAGTTAGTTAACTAACTCACAAAGACAATGTATTTCCCTCAGAAAATCACAAGACGCAGGTTGCGTCCGCTCGCTACTCAGACCATTTCTAAACTCCCCAGCTGGGCGGAACACACAGAACGAACTCCCAGTTTTTGACATGCGCAGAACTCATCTACGTGAGTATCAATTCACACAAAGCGGTTCTAAGAACATTCGAGATAAAAGTCTTACACAGTCGCGCCTTTTATGGTCATGAACAGAAGCGTTAAGACAGGTTTCAGACATCTACAACAGTTGACTGATACTACCAAATAAGGAGATATGGTCACGCTTCGTTCAAGAAATTATAGACCGAACGTGTCTCTATACAAGAGAAGGCAAACTCCTAAAAATTGTAGTCTCAATAACTCGGGTTATGTCCCTTTGACTGTAAAAAACATAATACACATTTCAGTCAAAAAAAAATGATCATACATACGAAAAATGATCATACAAAGACTTTGGAAAAAGTAATTATTTGTGCGTAACATTACCGCACCCTCCCGGGAAAAAAAAAATGAAACATTTTTTTTTTTTTTAAATCCTGGAGCCGGAAAAATCTAGGCTCCTAACGCACGTATGATGCGCGGATATATACCTAACAAACTAGCTCAACACATGGAGCGAAACTGAGATCATATCCCAGGTCCTTAGAGAAAAAATTTATCTAAGTATTCGCGTATATATTCCAGGAAGGTGCCACCAACACAAGCCACCATGATGGCAACATCATAATAAAAGTCAAATTACTCTCATACCAATATATGAAATTAAATATATTATTATGATATCATATAATGTGTTGTGCAAACAGCGGTGTAATATATTAATATACCGCACTATTTTATTACATTATATAATGCATCAGTAATTAATAACTAATACAATGTTGTTCTTTGTTGACATAAACAAGCAATAGAAGATGTGGACATCATCCGCTCCCAATCTAGGACAGGACTTGATATCCTCAAAGTTCCACAATGGACATAATCTCGCAGACTTCAATGATGTGCTGCGAAAATATCAATAACACAAATCTTAAAGACAACTGGTAAATCTCTTAATACAATTATGCAAATATATTATCTAATTGTGGCCGAGTGATCTTTTGGCCCGTATATCACTAACTAAGCCTTCTTAGATAATTACATGGTACAATGTTATAAATTTCCCTCAAAAAAAAGTGAGAAAAAAATCTACTAACATGTCATTATAATATTGGACTGTATATCAGGAAATATATATATATGACAGAAGAATCATGTGGAATCGTGTGGGCATCTGGACAGAATGTCTGCCATTACATTGTCCGAACCACGGATAGCTCGAACCGAGAAATGAAATGGTTGAAGAGCTATGGCATAACGAGTGGACCTCGAGCTCTTCAAGTTTTTGCTCTGAATAGCAGTAAGCGCTTTCTGGTCGGTTTCCACAATGAAATGTGCGCCTAGAAGAAATCTTTGTAACTTCAGAATAGACCATACCATAGCCAATAACTCACGGTCTAAAACCGAGTAATTCTTTTCTGCAGCATTTAATTTCCTAGAGATATACATCACCGGATGCAGAGTATCAGAATACTCCTGCATTAGTGCTGCCCCAATCCCAGTTGACGAGGCGTCACTTCGAAGAACAAAAGTCTTCTCAATAGTAGGTAACCTAAGAATAGGTGGAGATGAAAATAGGGCTTTAACCTGGTCCAATGAGGATTGACATTCTTTAGACCAGCGGATCAGATTAGGCGACCCTTTCTTCAATAAAGTAGAAAGCGGTGCCATAATGGAGGACAGATTCGGAATGAATCGTCCGTAGAATTGGATCAAACCTAATAGACTCCTTACTTGTTTCTTCGTCTTAGGGACCGAAATGTTAAGTATTTTTGAAACATTGTGGTCCTCTGTCTTTAAAAGACCACGACCAACACGATGACCTAGGAAAGAAATCTCACTAAATCCTATAAAGGCTTTAGAGGGTTTTGCAGTCAAGTTATACTCGCGAAGAGTAGACAGTAATTCGTATAAACCCAAATAGTGATCTTCCCAGGAATCACTGAATAGACAGATATCATCTAGGTATGCTATGACATCTGTACGATATGCGAGAATTCGCCGCATCATGCGTACGAATGTAGCAGGGGCGTTCATAAGACCGAAAGGCATGAAATTCCATTGGAATAAACCCCTAGGTGTAGAAAAAAGCTGTAAAAGGTTTGGCACGTTCAGTTAGCGGGACTTGCCAATAACCTTTAGACAAATCTAGTTTGGTAAAGAATCTAGAATTAGAAAGTTTATTGAGTAGCTCTTCTAATGAAGGCATAGGTTCAGCATCGAACTTCGTAACTTGGTTCAATTTGCGATAATCTACGCAAATGCGAATGTTATTATCCTTCTTTCGAACAATAACCATAGACGAAGAGTATGCTGAAGTGGATGGTTCAATGATTTCCAAACGTATCATTTCATCCAATTCTTTTTCGACTTGAGACTGGAAATGGATAGGTATTGGATAGGGTCTGACTCTGATAGGATTATGATCAGTTAGCACAATGTCATGTTCAATGACATGTGTGTGTCCCGGGATGTCTGTAAGAACATCCTGAAATGTTTGCAACATCGAAGAAACTTGTCGATGTTCCTCAGCGGAAAGATTTGGAGAAACGGTCACGTTTTTCCAAGATTCCGTAGAATAAAGTGGGACCATAGAAAGAGGAAGATTGACATCAGAAAAAGTAGTTTCCTCATCCTGTATAACTGACAGAGATGAGTACTGACCATGAGGTGCTTGAGAATTGTCCGTTGCCTGGAAAATAGGCTGCAAATAGTCAGGTCTTTCATAAAATTCCGTGAGCATATTTATGTGGAAAGTTTTATGCTTTCCATCAATATCGACAACATAGTCGACATCAGAAATTTTGGAGACTATTGCATATGGACCTTTCCATGCAATTAGAAGTCTGTTCTCCCTTGAAGGAAGTAGAACGAGAGCTTTGTCACCTGGACAAAGTTGTCGTAGACATCTATTCTTATTTGCAAACTGCCTTGCCTTTTCTTTAGCAAATTCGGAAGACGAAGTTGCTAGTTTGCATGCCTCGATGATCTTTTGCCTAAGAGCAATGACGTACTCATAAGAAGATTGAGTTTCATCGCTAATATTATCGGCAGTGATTAGATCGTGAAGTAAAGACATAGGGCCGCGCGGTTGCGCGCCAAAGACAAGTTCAAAAGGGGAAAACCCCGTATGTTCATTGGGGACCTCTCTATACGCAAAGAGAGCCGCGGGTAAGACCCTGTCCCAATCCTGAGGATGATCCTCAGTTATTTTACCAAGTAAAGTTTTCAGAGTCCTATTTAAACGTTCGACTAACCCATTAGACATTGGGTGATAGATACTGCTGAGAGACCTTTTAATGTGTAGCATAGACATTACCTGTGACATAGTGTCTGATATAAGTTGAGTGCCATGGTCTGACAATATTTCTCCGGGAAAACCCAAGCGAGAAAATATTAGCCAAAGAGCGTCTGCGATATCAGCAGTTGAGATGCTCTTGAGAGGTATTGCCTCTGGCCAACGTGTGCACATATCGACACATGTAAGAATAAATTGATGTCCTCTAGCCGACTTAATTCTAAAAGGACCGATAATATCTATTGCCATTTTTTGAAAAGGGCGAATAGGAATGTCAGCAGCCTGGATAGGCGCAGCATGTCGTGGTCCTTTAGATTTGACCTCCTGACATACTTTGCAAGAGCGACAGTACATTCGTATGTCCTTGCTCACAAATGGCCAAAAGAAAGCCGCAAGAACCCTCGACTTCGTACGGGAAAAACCCATATGTCCAGCACATTGCGAGTCATGAGCATGTTGCAATATTTGCAATCTCATGCTCTTAGGCACAAGAATTTGTGAATGAGTGGACGTAGTCGAGTCTTGTACTATACGTACAAGTACGCCGTTCTTCATAGAAATCCAAGACTTTCTATTAGTATTCTGATTAGGATCACCTTTTTTTGCTAGAATGAAGAATTTTTGTAAAGACGGATCTTCTTCTTGCAATTTGATAAATGAGTCACGTGTAATAGTCAAGTGACTATCTTGGTCATTTACTTCATCATTATTAGTTAATGAAGTTTGAGGTGGATCCAGAGCATGTGCTCTTGTGACCACCGCATTGGTAGCTTCAATGTTTTGCTCTTCCCAAACAGCAATCTGCTGTGGGGTACATTCCCTAACTCCGTGAATACGACCAATAATAAGGTCCGCAATAGGGTTTGGAAGTAGACACGCGTGGACCTCTCCCGTGAAGAAAGGAGTAGCAATATGTATTATAGCAGTAGGATACTTTTCCAACGTGCCACCAAATGTGACACATTTGATGACCTTTCCTGTAGCACAGGATGGATCTACAAGAGATTGCCTAACGCCGACAGTAGTACATCCAGAATCAAACAACACCGAGACTGGATTACTATTTACAAGCCCCTTATGTAATATAAGAGAACCTCTCCCATCATGAGCAACATTAGCAGGAAGAGCAGGCAAAGGATGACCACAGCTTAGAGTACTAACGGTCTTCGGATCAAATAAAGTACTGCATTGGATACATTTATTTGCCCTACCAAAATCAAAAGATGAGCATCCGATAGCATTATGGTCTTTATCACTATTAACCTGCTTATCTGCTCCCTGAGATTCTTGTTGAACAGCGTTTGTCTGTTGATATTTTTTTCTCTTATGTTGCGATCTACCGCGACCATTATTGCCTCTGCAATTATCATTAAAGTCCCTACTGTAATTTTTATCCTGGTTTGAGTTCCAGTTTCCATAACTGTCATTACCATCTCTATGCTGTTGAGAACCTCTATTATCTTGGTATTGAGGTCTCTGCAAAAAATATTTCCCTCTATGCCGATTACCTTTGTGGAAATTTCTAAAGTTAACCGGAGTAGAATACCGTGTAGTATTAGGTTGTCTCCAGTTCTGGGAAGAAGAATCACCCTGGAATTGATTACTATGATTCTGGGCATAATTACGGTTACTCTTTTTATTGAAATTTTGCTGGCTACCCTGAAATTTACGCATAAAATTTGGGCCATAAGGTGCTGCCGAAGCAACTGGCAGACCTTCTTTTACTTTAGAGTTGCTAATGGTTATGTGAGGATGCGCAGTAACATACTGGCTACAGTATTCTTCCATTTCTTTTATGTTTTTAGGCTTACGCTCATGAAGAAAAGAAAGAAAAGCTTCATTAACAGAAGACATAACCTTGTCTCTAAGTAGTAAGTCCATGAGGGCTTCAAATGTACTTTCTGTCTTAGACAACTCAACCCATCGTAAAAAAGTAAGACGTATGCTTGAGATGAATTCAGAGAATTCAACTCCAGTTTCTGGTAACATGTTTTTAAATTTAAGACGATATCCGTCCTCGTTAAGTTGGTACTTCTTTAACAATGCTGCTCTGACAACCTCATAGTTGTTTTTGTCAGGCACATCTACCATACTCAACAAAGTCAAGGCATCACCTCTAAGTATCTTGGACAGATGATAAACATATAATGTTTTATCTATATTATGCACCTTACATGCACTTTCAAATCTATCTAGATAAAATGTTATATCATCAATTGAGGGATTAAATGCTGGTAGATTAAGCTTGAAATCCTTAGCATTAGTCTTATCTGACACCTTATTTGCATCATTAGCATTACCAGCGTTCAATAACTTTAACTTCTCTAACTCTAAAGCTATGAGTTTTTCTTCATGCTCCATTTTTGCTTTTCTCTCATCAGACTCTCTTTGTAACCTTCTTTCTTCAGCCTCAGCCTGTGCCTGCAATTTTCTTTCTTCAACCTGAGCTTGTTTTTCTAATCTTTTATTTTCAGCCTCTATTTCAAGTCTCTTATTTTCAGCCTCTATTTCAAGTCTCTTATTTTCAGCCTCTTTTTCAAGTCTCTTATTTTCAGCCTCTTTTTCAAGTCTCTTATTTTCAGCCTCTTTTTCAAGTCTCTTATTTTCAGCCTCAGCCTGAAGTCTCTTCTCCTGAGATTCAGCTTCTCTTTTTTGTTTTTCCATTTCCATTTGTAATCTTTTTTCATCTATCTGCATCTGCAGTTTTAAATTTTCAGCATCTATTCTCTTTTGTTCAGTTAGTTCTTTCATTTTCTTTTCCTCCGACTTCAATGCCTTGGCATATTGAACAGTCGCAAATTCTTCTAATTTATCACCAGTCTTCCCAAGGGTTTTACCCTGCTCAATAAAGTACTCCAATGTAGACATGATGTCTAAAATGTGAGTACAGAACCTGAAATAATTAATTATCTTATTTCAATCTTAATAGCAACAAGACTTAATAAAGTGCTTGTATAATCACTATGTTTACTCCAATCTCTGTGGGAAACCAGACTTGACACCAACTTGTATTATCAAATGTATAATAATATCACAAGTCACCTCTTAATTATCAGTGCACTACCCAAATCAGTGCATAACCATCAGTTATTTATCATAACTGCACTACAATAGTGCATAAGCAAAAAACCACCAGTTAGTTATGATAAGTGCACTATAGACCAATAGTGCATGAGCATATATGTAACAATAGTGAAAGCTAACTATGCAAGAACTATGCAAACAATAACAAGACAATGTAAACAATAACAAAGGTCACCAACAATGTAAACAATAACAAAGATCAAAGTCAATGTAAACAACAACAAAGATCAAAGTCAATGTAAACAACAACAAAGATCAAAGTCAATGTAAACAATAACAAAGATCCAACAATACGAAAACATTCGCATAAGTCAAATAAATAAACAGCGAAACTAAAAAGAAATATCACAAAGAATGTGATGACAAAATGCGAAGATATGACAAACAAATGACGCTACAGTGTATACACAAAAATTTACGTAAAGAACTGAATAATAGAAAAGAGGAGACCTACAAATACAAACAATTGAAATCGAAACTAAAAAACAGAAAGAAAGAGAGAAAAAAAAATATACAAAAAACGAAAATAAAGCACAACTCGTCACAACTAAACAGATATAGCAACGATTGTCGCTAGCAAATTTCACAGTAGGAAATTCGCACAGTCCCTAACGAAAACGCTAACAGTAGAACCTCTGTGACGTGGTATCTTCCACTGAAAGACACCGCCCAACCGAGAAAACCCGCTGAAATATAAACATATAAATATACAAATACAAATAACATATAACATGTAACAAATAGCAAAAAGTGTGAAAGAATTTAGAAGGCTCAGCTAGAACATAAGGGCACAGTTCACAAACAAAACAGGCCACTTAACTTCTATGTATCCACAACGTCAGCACAGTTCAGAACAGGATGTGATCAGCATTCTTAGGACAATGATCCAACGTTGATCCATATCTGCTCTCGTAAACTGCCATGACGAAGGAAATGAGCTTCTAACAGGAAACAGCTTCTGAACTTGACCTTCTGAATTCTACAAATTGACTTGAGCACTTGACCTTCTGAATCTGCAACAGTACCTCTGAGACCGGAACAGTTGTTACGGCACTTGTCCTTCTTCCTAACAGATCAGGAAAACTGCCAACTTGACGAGCAACGCCGGGTATTTTGAAACAATTTCCAACTTTCAGCAACGCCGGGTACTTTCAAAATCTTTCATCAAACATTGAGGTGATGAGTTGAAACTGTAATGTTGAAAGCTTGATGATGATGTCTGGGTTTGTTGACCCCCTTGATAGCTGGTATCAGAGTAAACCAACATATGGCCACCAAAAATGATAAGGGTGGATTTAAGCTGAAATGATAACTTGCCACCCCTATCGACACCTGGTATTAAAGTGCAAGATGTAGGTGTCTTCTCTGATTTAGAATGTTGCTGTGTGTGTTGCAGTAGAACAGTTTACAGGGTACACCACAGGCAACATGACGTGTAGAGTCATAGAAATGGTAACTTCGCTTTAGGTTTATACCATTTATTGCACGCCACAAAACAGTCATGATATTTATGTCATCACCAGCATAGTTTAACGAATGCAGCATTCAAATCATATTAACTGATAGTCATGTAGGATTCAATACTCAATAGTTGTATTGTAAACAGATATCATAAAGTTCTGGTTCGTGAAGCTGTATAAATAATATATATAACTTCTGCAACAGTGTCAGCTGCAGATCTTCAATGTTCATAGACAACAATAAATGCTCCCTTTCTGATGCTAGCAGATCAGATGTATACAATAAGTCCGTTTACTGTCTGCACGTGAATAGCATACTGGGAATACATGTCAAACCGACCTTTATAACGTTTCTAAGTCTAACCATCTGACTTGGACGTGATCTCTGATATAACGAATCCTGGAACACAGACAATAGTCTTGTTGGTCTAGAGCGACCCATATATATATAACTAGTTCAGGTATAAAGATACCGGTGGCGAAAATCCTAGTCAAAGTACCTCTCCATATTGAATCACACAGGCGAGCAAGGAGCGACAAAATGACGAACTTCTAGATGATAGCAAAAAGTTCGATACAAGAGGAATTACCTTTCTTCGGAAATCAACCACGAACATATGCCTCCAGGCAGGCTTGAATAATACTGGAAAATAGTCTAGTTAGTTAACTAACTCACAAAGACAATGTATTTCCCTCAGAAAATCACAAGACGCAGGTTGCGTCCGCTCGCTACTCAGACCATTTCTAAACTCCCCAGCTGGGCGGAACACACAGAACGAACTCCCAGTTTTTGACATGCGCAGAACTCATCTACGTGAGTATCAATTCACACAAAGCGGTTCTAAGAACATTCGAGATAAAAGTCTTACACAGTCGCGCCTTTTATGGTCATGAACAGAAGCGTTAAGACAGGTTTCAGACATCTACAACAGTTGACTGATACTACCAAATAAGGAGATATGGTCACGCTTCGTTCAAGAAATTATAGACCGAACGTGTCTCTATACAAGAGAAGGCAAACTCCTAAAAATTGTAGTCTCAATAACTCGGGTTATGTCCCTTTGACTGTAAAAAACATAATACACATTTCAGTCAAAAAAAATGATCATACATACGAAAAATGATCATACAAAGACTTTGGAAAAAGTAATTATTTGTGCGTAACATCTATCTTCCCGCCTGACACAATTAGTCACTTGGGCCAATCTATACCAAAATCAACACTCTATCTCCGTTGCTCCAACTGGATCACTACCTTCCTAGTACTACACTACAAAGTACACCTTGTTATATGTCAAAATGTCAAGCCAGACGCCAGCTGCAACCTTATTCTATCACTTTAGACACAACTTCTAACAATACTTGTATTCCCTAGCTTACACTTAACATACAAAAACAGCTTCAACCATCAACAATGTCACACTGATATCTGTACCGCTAACACGAGCCTTGTCACTGTGACCTATTTCTGATCACGGTCAACTACCGCTAGCGATGTCACACTTGACCGACCACAGTTCAGTAGTGCTAACTGACAAACACACTGCCGTGAAACTGGAACACCCAAACTAACTCACAAGATAACTCTGTAACCCTGAAGGCGTGAACACAATACTAATATCACATTCTAACACTCTGTGTGCATACTCAGTTCTAGGCTTAACATGAAAATCTAGGCCCTATGGCCTTTAAAAAATGGGACGAGCCCCCAGTTGTCAAAACCAATCTATGCTGTGGATTTGCAATCACAACAATACTAAAGATAAATAAGGCTCGTCCTTCTAAAGGTACGACCACAACATAATGGCTGACATAAAAAATCAACATCTTCTGCAGGTACTTCCCTTTTATTAATGTAAACACATAGAATCAGGCCTCACACGGCCAACAACATGTGTGAAATATGTAAATATAAATGCCAGAGAAACTTGCCTGAATTAATTCTATCTGAGAGCCTCATACATACCAGTATGACTTCATTATACCCATTGTGCTGATTATCGCTCACCCTAGCGATCCAAAAGTATATGGCTAAGAAATACTCTAGCCATAAACAACTCGTCATATGCGGTCTGAAAATAATCTCCAGTGGACACTACACTCATCCAGCATTACACAGAATTCTCCAACCGAAATGAATATGGCAATCTCTGGCTAATAATCCATATGACGCCCCGCACAACAACTAGCTGGCGACAGGGAAGAAATATCTACGTCCGCTCCGAACGCTAGCTAGAACTCACTGACTTTTCGCGCTTTCGATTTCTTCCGGCTTCCGTCTTTGTCACATGACTTCGACGGTAAAGGTATCTCAGTGTGGCCAAAACCACAATGTCGCCAATCTGATATTTCGGCGAAATAGCGTCGTGACAACTTGGCATGTGTTTGTTGAAGGCATGTGCTCTGTGGGGAGCTTAAGAGGATTGATTGAAGTGTGGTATCATATTTTTAAAAGTCGACTTCTTCAGTGTCATCCTATGTTTTCATATTACCATTAGTTCGCTACTGCAGTAGTCTCCTGGCTTAGTTGTCACAGATTTCCGACAGTTTTAAAACTTATGCTTTTAGAATGTTGCCAATCCGATTACAAATATTGTTTCCTGGGCTTGTCCGCGCCCAAAGGCGAATAGGATTATGTCTACGCCAGGTATTTCCTATTATCATATCACGCTTCTAACATGGCCACGTAAACTAAAGAAAAGAACTCAATTCAACCATCCAAGACAGAAGAAGGTTCTCTTGTAATCACGTAACACAGAGAAAGCTGAAAAGACTCTAGGTTGCGACAAGCCTTTTTTTAGACTAGGAAAATTTCCAGGCTTGGTTGAATGAACAATGGAAGACTGCACAGGTGGCAGCAGAAATTAGGAGTTACGAGATTGATATAATGGGACTCTGCGAGACAAGATGGACACTTAGTGAAAGAAAAGTGGAGGCAGAAATGAAAATGATCAGGAAGACATAGAAAGAACTTAAGCTGATCGCACGCGACTAGAGGACTTGGCCTGTGTTTGTTTAAGGCCTATGCTCCTTGGGAAGCAACAGGATATTGATTGACTGGTATCATATTTTAAGTCAACTTTATACATTTGTCGCCTCTCTAATTTCTTTTTTTCTTAGACCATAACTCTTAGTCATATTTTCCTTTTTTGTCCACAACAAACTTTTTGCGTTAAATTGTCCAAGTGCTATAAATAGGCTGTTTAATGAGATATTCTGTGTGGAACAACAATGACAATTTAATTGTATAATGTGTTAAATTCTTTTTTTGTACCATCCACATAGTGTATATTCATTCATATTACCCCAATTAGTAATACTCACCACAGAACCATACGCCTTCAAAAAGATCATGCAATGTTCTCCTGTCCTACGACTCTCTCTTGAGGTCATTTCGTGTCTTCTTTATTTCTTTCTTTTCTGTCTCTAGTAATATCCAGTTATCTGTCATTAATTTTAACTTAGACGACTCCCGATAGTTTTTTTTTTCGCCTTTTCTGTATCAATAATTATCCCTTTTTCTCTTTCATGTTTATTTCCTCTGGAATAAAATATTTCGTAACTCTTAGAATTATTTCATCTGCTACGGTATATTGGAGCCGCGGTAGCATAGTGGTTAGTGCACTGGCTTCTTAGCGCAGTGGTCTATGGTTCGATCCCCAGATGAGGCGGAAAAATTTTTAGGCCACAAACGGCTCCTGGGTCGACCCAGCCCCAAATGGGTACCAGAGCTACTCTGGGAAGGTTAAGGCGGCCGGCGTGATGCCGACCACATCACCCCTCGTGTGCCGACGGTCAAGATAATATGGGCCTAACACCATATTCCCAATATGCCTAAATGGGCGTGTAACGGGTTCCTTTACCTTTACCTTTACGGTATATTGAATTCATATTAACCTCTGTACCTAGAGGCCATTCAAGCATCACCAACTAGTAGAAGGAACCTGGTAGAAAGATTGTGTACTCGCCGAGAAAGATCAATTAGAAAAAAAAAAAAACCAAAAAAAAAAAAAAAAGGAAGTTATATCCCAAAACGGAACTGTTGCGTGTGCAATGGTGTAACTGCAAATAATTCGATCATGGTGATTTTATGGGGTATGATTTTCTTTCAGGCATTCAACGAAGAATTGCAACAGCAATTTTAATAAGTGTTGACGAATACTATCGGCAGCGTCTCACAAGGTTTAATAACATTCCATAGCAACTAGTAGCTCCACAATATTATAATAATTCACATGTACATTGTCTATCAGCCAACTCTGCTTAGCAATAATCACAGTCCGTTATACTTCGACAATAATGGAGAGTTTAACACACCTCTGTAAAGTCCGTCAAGTTGAGGTCGGCGACATCATTATATGATTTATCAACGATTTCAAATACGCATCTCCATTGTAGGAATCTCCTGGCATCAATGGATACAAACACTTTCTTGTAATACAAGCTTAAAGACGGATACATCGGTCTCAAAAGGACACATCGAAAACACAGCACGACCGGCTGGAGACACCTCCAAATGGCAACTGACCAAAAGTCAACTGACCGTTGCTCTGCACGCGCGTCTACATAATTATTTTATATGACGTCATGTTAATCTAGCGACGTTTTATTTGAGCACCGCGATGTTCCAAAATCCTGAACGCATTGCGGTGGGCAAAAAGAGGTGGAACAGGAACATTAGCAAACAGTACTAGAATCACCGAAAGTGCATCTATTTTACAGCGCTATTGATGATGTCGCGAGAGGTTTTAATTATTTACATACTAGATATCCTGGACATAAAGGTGTATCAGATGATACCAATATAGTGCCAGATAAGAGACTGGTCTTATAAGAAATACCCCATTCTCTGAAAAGAGTAATGATGTATAGAAGTCCAAGGTTAAGGTCAGCTGTATAGATCACTAAGTGAGGTGGTACTGTGCAATCCTAGTTATCTAAAGTGCTCTTCTCACAGACCTACCCAAGACTATGACTATGATAATAATTATGATTAAATTTATGACTCAGCTATGGGTAATCTAATAACTAACCAACAATAACTTAGAACTGAACTTAAATAAGTCAATAAAGACTGTTGGTACAATTTACAATTTATTACACAGCCCTACCAAAAAAAAAAAACATTTTTGGTGCCAAACATTTTACTCTTGATTGTACATAAATGAGGTCTGCTCAATCCAAATATCACATTTACTTGTCTGTAGCAGCTCTAGTTTTTGAGATACAGACATTACACCCTAGACCAAAACAGGGCACTTCGCGTTAAACTTCAGGGATTTAACAAAGAGTCGGATTTAACCTTTAAAATAGCAAATGACGGTAAATGTGCTACTGTACTTTTCCACAATACATTTCATTATGAGGCATTTCGCACAACGTGTACCAAATACTACCAGAATGACCATGTCGAGACGAGAGCAGATAAACAAGGTGCCTTTGTAGAAGATTTCATCACAACACCACTACTATCTGTGCACCTTTATCATACAAAAAACAAGATAATGATACAAGCAACTGCCACTGTTATTGAGTCATGGCTCGAAACGGACTTTGTCAGTTTAAATGAGTCTGCACAAAACATAATTTGTACCACAAAATTGGACTCGACAATATGTTTACCCCAGCTCGCAATAGATATCACATCATCAGCCGCCAGCGTCTCATCTGCTGACAGCGAAATCATCAACATTAACTCTAGCATACACTCTCCTGCAAATACATCCACTTTGCCTCCCGCAGCACGCGACTTTCCAATGAGCGACACAGTAGCAAATACTCAATCTTCTCAACCTGTGCTGGCCATAGAATATCCAATGGGCCCTAAGGAAACTAGCACACAAACAGATGAAACATTATCACGTGAAAATCACCCAGAAGTCACTCACATGATAAACGCGCAGTGCTGCCAGGAGCTGATGCTCAAAATAGAGGACACCCTTCGAACACTAATTGCCGATCTGACGACTAATGTCTATAAATCGATCAGCGCAGAAAACGAACTACTCAAAAAGGAAATACTGCATCTGAGAGAAGATAATTCCAATATTAAACACGTCGTTGAGCAACTACGAAGCGATTTTTCTATTTATAAAACAAAGCACTCGGAACATCCTCTTATAGTACCTGAAGCTTCTGGAGATCCCCCCAAAGAACATATAACAAACGAACGCTGCAAGCAGCACCAATGTAACACCAAAAAAGTTGAGGATACACGTGCGCACGAAGCTTACCCTATTAGTGTAAAAGTAAGCAACAGGTTTACCGCCCTTAACCAGAGTTCAGTACAAAATGAACATGCATTAACGCCGCTACCAGCTCAGATTCTGACACCACAACCACCCGATGAAAACACCCAGACTATTCAGGACGATTCACACCAGGAAAATCAATGGCGGCAGAAAGAATCAAAACGAAAGCCGAGTCAACAACCATGTAGTAAAGCAACACATGTTATAATTGGCGACTCTCTCCTAAAAGGCATATACAATGATCGGATGTCTGCTACTAAAGAGGAAACTGTCTCAGTTTTAGCGATACCTGGAGCTGGAACTGAAAGATTAATTGATAGAATTAATAGGTTCGACATACATCATAACATTACAAGAACAACAGTACATGTAGGGATCAACGACATAATGAATGGACACAGCGTTAGCATTTCGGCGATTTCCAAACTGACCACTACAATAAAACAAAAATTTCCTAACACCTCCATTTTTATGTCATCCATTATTCCACCTTGCTATGGCTTCCAACGTCGCATAGCCGACACCAACAACAAGACACTCCAGAGCTATTGTGAACACAACAACATTGGCTATATCAACAACACTCCTTTCTTCACAAGCAACTCTGGAGCACCAAAGAAACGCCTTTACATAGATCAAATACATACATCAAAACTAGGTAGCAGCATCCTAGCAAAAAACATCAAGTACCCGCAGCGAACGCAACACGACAACCCACCAGACACAAAGAACACAAACCGATCTACCATGAGATCACCCCTTCATGAAAATGCACAACACACCTTACCCGCCCCTCAAAGAAGTGCTCCCGTAACCAACAAATTACCTAACCACAAACAGAACGCCACCTACAGCCAGGAAGCCGAACGTTACGATGTTATGTTTCCTCCACTACCTATAAGACAGCCCCTCACAAACACATTATATGACAGTTCCACAAGCAGTGCCATAATGTCCCAGACCCAAAAATCTCCTACTAGTGTTGGAACCATTACAGACGAAATCTACAGTCGTCATGCTTCCTCCCGTAGCCTTCCTGGTCGTGCTCAGTGGAACCCAGAACTTGGCTACCTGATGCAATTCAATCCTGCGTCACTCAGCCAAGCACTAATGATGTCTGTGCAACGCGGGCCCTACTATTTACCTGACAGAGACATCCAATATTGATGATGAATCCACTCATTTTTTATTTTATTTTATTTTTATTGACTTAATCCCTGCGACCAAAGCCGTATCTCTCTTGAAAAATTAGTTGATTACTGTGACGCATAAAGAAATAAGTACTTTGTTACTTTCTCAAAACACTCTAATTTCATTGGCTACAGGCCTCCGACAGTTTTTTCATAATTTGCAAGATTTTATTTTATTGTATTATATTTACGTTTTTAATTCGTATTCTCTCAGTGTTGCTTAATTATTGTGTTAGAATTTTAGTGTTGTGATGTGAAAACGTGCGTGCCTACTGTTGTGTGACTATTTTAATATACTACTGACAATTTCAGTTAATTGTAATTTTTTAGCAATACTTGTACCAAGTGTTCGTACGTTAAGTACTAACATTTGAATTTTCACTTACTTGGTGACGTTAATTAGTTTAAATTTTCGTGGGTTTCGTATTCAAAATTGCTTTTGTTATTTTCCTTTTTAAACCACTCTCCAAAATAAAATGCATACCTATCAGACACAATGGCTAATTAAGGATGGTCTACGGCTGGGCCACCTGAACATTTACCATTTATTAGGCAAACTTCCTGAGCTTACACAAATTCTGAATAAAAATTTTCATGTTTTTGGACTTTCCGAAAGTCGTTTAAACGAAAAAATATCAGATGATGAAATTGCCCAAATGGCTTTAAAACAGTTCGGCGAGACTCAAGTAGAAAGCTAGAAACAGGTATAGTAGTATATATTTCCACTTCTATTAGTTATCGCCACAGAAGCGATTTAGAGACAGCAGAGACCGAGTGCATATGGTTAGAAATAAAACTACCGACTCAGGGACAATTTCTAGTCGGGTATCTTTATAGAAATCCCAGTGCAGGAGCCATCTGGTATGAAGATTTCACCACTATGATGGATAAAGTATTTACCACTGCCAAAGAAATTATTCTTCTAGGCGATTTCAACATCGACATGCACAACACAAACCAAACGTGGGAAAACATCATACTATCTTACAACCTAAAACAAATAGTCAACCAGCCTACCAGGGTAACAAATGCATCATCCACAACAATTGACCACATCTACGTCACCTGTGCAGAAAACATTATAGAATGCTCTGTTCCTACTGTCGCGATGAGTGACCACTATCCTATATGTTGCACGTGGTCAAAGAATAAATATAAAGCTCCAAGAAATAAACATATCAGTATTAAATTTAGAAGTTTTAAAAATTTCAACCGTGAACTATTTTTACATGATTTGCGAACCGCACCTCTTGCCAGTGTTTACCAGCTTTCTGATCCCGATGACGCCATTGTGTTTGATAACCACGCACCAACTAAAGAAGTTCGTGTGAAACGACAGGTCAAATCTCCTTGGATCACACAAGCAGTGCTAGACGCCATGAGGCAGAGAGATCAAGCTCACAAAAACAAGAACTTTAACATATACAGAGCACAGAGGAACAACGTGCAATATTTAATTCGTAGAGAAAAGAAATTACTTTAAAAATTTGGTTCAGAACAAAACAAACAGTAAAGATATATGGAAAGCAATCAATACCTTAGCGAACAAGCGAAATCTGTCAGTCTCGTCAACTCCTAATACCTCATTTACTTCCACAGACTTCAGCAATTACCTTCAGGCAGAAATAAACAGTCTTAAATCTACAATACCAAATTCACGTTGTGACTTAGACAGGCTGTCAGTATTTGGTGAGAACAAATGTACCAACACAATCCCATCCAACATTCCGTTTATGACAGTTAATGAAGTGTATAACTATCTTCTAGGACTTAAAGATAATAACTCATCAGGACTTGACGGAGTCAGTAATCGAATACTGCGTTATGCGGCTCCAGCTATTAGTGATTCGCTTACATACATATACAATCAATGTATCGCACGGAGTTACTTTCCGTGGCACTTTAAAGTCGCTAAGGTATATCCTCTTTTAAAACCTGGCTCTTCCGACAATAATAACCTTGGTAACTATAGGCCAATCTCCTTAATATCATCGCTATCCAAACCACTAGAAAAACACATACATAAAATAACACTACAACACCTAGTTAACAATGGCTTGCTAATTGATAGTCAGTCAGGGTTTAGACCTAAACATTCATGTCACACAGCTCTAACTAAGATGATTGACAACTGGCACTTAAATATTAATAACGATAACATATGTGGGGCAGTTTTTGTAGACTTTAAAAAAGCATTTGATATGATAGATCACGCTATTTTAATTAGAAAACTAGAAACATCAAAAGTAAACCTTCAACTAGTGACGATAATTAAATCATTCCTGTCAGACAGAAAACATGTAGTTTCTTACAATAACTCTTGCTCAAACCCAACCGTAATAAATACCGGCGTTCCTCAGGGCTCTATTCTTGGGCCTCTACTTTTTGCCATATACATTAATGACCTTCCACTACACGTCGAGCACGCACCCTGTGACCTATTTGCTGATGACTGTACTATCTACACAAGTGATACAAGTTGCAACACACTCGAACTATCGTTACAAAAAGATACAGACAATCTGATTAAGTGGAGCATCGGAAATCGCATGCTAATTAATATAATTAAAACAAAGTGCATATTAATATCATCTAGACAAAAATTACAAAATTCTGAGAAAACAACACTTCAGATCTATATTGGTACCTCACCAATTGGAAACGTTAATGAACATAAAACTCTAGGAATAGTCGTTGACCAGCATCTAAATTGGAACTCACATGTTCATGCACTGACCAAGCAAACGGCACAGAAAGTTTACCAGTTAGCTAAAATCAAACATTTCCTAGATGAAGATGCACGAAAATTGTTCTATATATCTCACATACAAACAAACCTTGACTATTGCTCCTCAATCTGGGATGGTTGTTCTATGTCCAACACAAAAAGACTCCATTCACTACAAAAGCGTGCAGTGCGTCTAGTTTCTGACAACTGCCAAACACAGTGTGTAGATCTATATAAAGATCTCAAAATACTGCCTCTAAGAAAGCGCTTTCTGTTCAACAAAGCTAAATTTGTTCACAAAATCCTGTCACAGAATGCTCCAACATATCTGTGGCCAATGTTCAAATACAATGAAAGACGCAGTCAACGCCTTAACAAAATACAAGTGCCCAAGCCTAGGCTTGACTTATTCAAGAAAAGCTTAGCTTACTCTGCTGCTCATCTTTGGAACTATCTTCCACATTATCTAAAACATAACAACCTCAGTCCCTATTCATACAATCGTAAACTTTTCGAATACTTTATGAGTTCTGATTATCTGCCCCCCTAATGTGATTATTTTTCCGAACAAATGGTATAATATCGAGTGTAGGTTTAATGATGATGTTAGTGCTTTTCAACATATTTTGTTTCATGGTAATACTTAGTTTGTACTTTTCAACATATTCTATTTCATGTTTATAATTAGATACTGTGAATGTGAGTATGCTATTATTTTACCTTTACAACGTTGAATTCCTTGAATTGATGGGTAAAATATATGTGAGAATAAATGAAATCAGTATAAAAGACGAGAGAAAGGAAGGGCAGAATGTCAGACGGGCCTGTGAGCCCAATTCTCAACCCTTTGAAAATAAAGTTCGTTCGTTCGTTCTCTCTAGACGAACCTATGTTCCTATTTCTCAACACTTTGAAAACAAAGTTCGTTCGCTCTCTTCTCTCTCTCTCTTAGACGGGCTAAGTTCCTTTCTCTCAACACTTTGAAAATAAAGTTCGTTCGCTCTCTTTCAGTCCCTATTCATACAATCGTAGACTTTTCGAATACTTTATTAGTTTTGATTACATGCCCCCCTAATCAGATTATTTTTTCTTATAATATCAATTGTAGGTTCTAATGACGATGTTTGTACTTTTCTACATATTTTATGTCATGTTTATAAGTAGTTAATATTAATATGAGTGTGCTATTTTATTTTACTTTGCAACGTTGAATTCCTTGACACTGATATGTAAAATGCATATGAGAATAAATGAATTCAGTATGAAAGGTGAGAGAAAGGAAGGGCAGAATGTCAGACGGGCCTGCGTGCCCAATTCTCAACCCTTTGAAAATAAAGTTCGTTCGTTCGTTCGTTCGTTCAGTTTCAGTTTTCCAAGAATCTTCCCAGAATTGCCTTTTTTAGATTTTAAGTCACTGCATGCAAGTTAGTATGCTACTTATTTTATTACACTTCTAACAGAGAATGGCATCATCTTCAAGAAGAGCATGTTTTCTTTCACCGCATTTATTTTTTTATATTTGTGGAGAGTATACTTTCAAAGAATAACATAGGAAGCATATTACTGTTTTTGTGAAAAAGGCATACTTTGCTTACTTTAAAGTAAAACTAGTTGACCAGGACAAGTCTTGGGCTCCTCATATTGTTTGCAAAACATGTGTTGAACACCTGCGACAGTGGACTTGTGGGAAAAGAAAATGTTTAAAATTTGGAATTCCAATGGTTTGGAGAGAGCCCAAGAACCACTATGATGACTGTTATTTCTGTGTTGTGAATATTAAGCGAATTAATGGAAAAAAACCACAAAAAGTGGAAATATCCAGATTTAGATTCTGCTAGGCGACCTGTTCCACACGGAGATGACATACCAATTCCAACTTTCAGTCAGATTTCGGATTCCCTGCTAGAAGATGAGACAGCAGTGGCATGTGGAACGACAAGTGACAGTGATAGTGATTTCGAAGATGATTTTTTTCAGATGCTCAACGCTTCGACCAGCTTGAACTAAATGATCTAATCCGAGATCTATATCTCTCCAAGGAATCTTCAGAACTTTTGGCTTCAAGATTGAAAGAAAAAAAAATTACTGACTGCTGAAACAAAGGTTACATTTTATCGCAGCAGAGAGCAAGGTTTTATTCCATTCTTTTGTAAAGAAAACAACCTTGTGTTTTGTACTAATGTAGGAGGTCTTGTTAAGAAAATGGGTGTAAGTTATACACCAGATGAGTGGCGACTTTTCATTGACAGCTCTAAAAGAAGTTTGAAGGGTGTTCTCTTACACAATGGTAACAAATATGGCTCAATTCCAATTGCTCATTCTACTACAATGAAGGAGGAGTATGCTACAATAAGCACAGTTCTGGAAAAATTGAAGTATTTAGAACATAACTGGATGGTTTGTGTAGATCTTAAAATGATGAACTTCTTGCTTGGCCAGCAAATGGAATTCACCAAATATCCATGCTTTATATGTTTGTGGGATAGCAGGGCAAAAGATATTCACTGGACAAAGAAACAGTGGCCGTTGAGGGATGAATTTAAAGTTGGAGAAAAAAATTGTCAATAAGCCTCTCATTGATCGAAAACGAGTTCTACTGCCACCATTACATATAAAGCTTGGCTTGATGAAGCAATTTGTTAAGGCACTGAACAAAGATGGTACCTGTTTTAATTACTTATGCAGAAAGTTTCCAGAATTGAGCATAGACAAACTTAAAGCTGGAATTTTTGATGGACCTCAAATTAGAAAGTTAATAAACGATCCAAATTTTATTGATTCCATGAACAAAACAGAGTCCACAGCCTGGTCATCATTTGTTTTAGTTGTGCAAAACTTTCTGTGTAACTTTAAAGCAGACAATTATTCTGAATTAGTTGGAAACATGCTGTCGAGTTTTTGTGAACTTGGATGCAACATGAGCATAAAATTGCACTACCTCCATAACCATTTACATTTATTTCCGGAGAATCTTGGCGACTTTAGTGAGGAGCAAGGTGAAAGATTTCACCAAGATATAAAAACAATGGAAGAGAGATACCAGGGACTTTGGGATGTCCACATGATGGCAGATTACTGTTGGACCCTTAAGCGTGACTGTCCGGGCATATCACATTCCAGGAAGTCCTCGAAAAGATCCTTTTTGCGTGTTGACTAAACAAGTGCTAGTGATAAAGTTTTATTACATTTTTGGTAATATATGCACAGTAATTACATATAATATGAATGCCGACTACAGTCAAAATGCCACTGATAGCACCTAACTCTAGGATTGTACATAACAATTGCCCTACTAATATGGTCATTCTTAGTTATCTCAAAAACTAGAGCGGATAGAAAAAATCTGATTACATTTTTGGAATCAGCAACCCAAAATTACCCAAGAACAGCTATAAAATTTAAAGCACCAAAATGTGTGTATACCAGTGTTATATACAAGATTTTCTTGTGTTCTTTTAGTAATTTCACTTGAACTCAAATTGGTTCAACAAACAAAAAAATTCTATATGTATAGTTCACTTTCACGATCTCACAAATTTACAGTTCTTATAATTTTATAATGACAGTTCATCTTGTCCTCTGTAACCTTGATCTTGATGTAGACTGTCTTTGTTTGGAGCTATTAGTAACACTTTCATTGTTATTAACTGATATATGTCTTACTGACCACTATGATGTATCATCACTACAAATCTGTCATTTGGGTTGTGGTAATTTTTGTGTAACTGAAAAGTAGCCCAAAACTAGGCCACTTAGCTCATAATTCTCCTCTGAAGGCTTGAACAACAGTTACTGGAGAGAATCGTACAGATGAGGTTCTTCCAAAGGTAAAGGTGGTCCTGTGGATGTCCCTCTGTAACTACATGGGGCTCTGACAACAAGAGTCTCCTCCAGCTGATTTGGGCTCTTCAGATAGAGTACACCCTTCAGTGCAGGATGTAACGCTGAATAATATACAGACGAGCTCACAATGGTCATACAGTCTGCCCACAGCTGCAGATGGCAATGGAAGCTTGTGACAATAACTGCTACTCTAGTCTGTCAGTTTAAATTTTGCGCGAGTCCTAGACTTCCATACGTTCCTCCTTATAGGTCAAAGGCGTACCCATCGGAAAGCAATGACGTCACAGATAATAGTTTCCTCAAAACCGTGTAATTGTAGACAATGTGTGCATGTATGGAAAATCCAAAATAATCCTAGTTGGCTTATTTCCCCGCGGATTTCTTCAATCTTGGTCGTATTATAATTCTATGATTATTCTTTATCTATTACGATAACTATCTTTTTCCTAGCTTCATCCGACATTTCACTGGAGCAGCCTAAACAGCGGTTATCACTACTAGGTTCATGTAACGCTGCATCCAACTCAGAATTACTTCGGCATTATACCACTCCTAGTAAAAGTCTAGTCATCTCCTTACAGATAAGGATCTCTAATATTGAATTTTGTACATCATCCGTGAGGTACTCCGTCCTTAAGCACACACTGCCTGTCCACACTTTCCTTAGTTACACAGATTTGCGGTCCACCATATTGAATGCCTAACATATTGTAAACAATTTGTGAATGAGATGCCTTCCCATTGGCTGACCTGTATGCCGAATTTTTGTACGGTGTCTCATTTTCGAATGAGGCCAAGAAATGATCCAGAAATTTCATCACAGATGACAATACTAATGGCTCTGGAAATAACATCAAACAACCATCCTGAAAAGGTGACAATTATAAAAGATTCACCGTCCGCAATTGAAGCTAAAAAAAAAAAACCCAACGTATATGAAGGCAGTGATGACAAACACATACCACAATGTCTTTTATATTATGACATTTCGCCCTAATATAACCGACAGATTTAGTCGAGCACAAATTTAAATAAAATGTCAACTAATATAAATATCAGGACAGCATATTCTTAAAGTTTATAGGTAAAGGTAGTCCCATAGAAGATACTGCCGTATGGGAGTGGAGTGTTAGAGACTTTACTATACTAGGTCCAGCGTCATGAGATGGGGGTGACTGTGGTGAAGTGGGATGTATAAATATTTATAGGGGACTTAGTGTACTGACTGAGATCAGCTGTGAAGGTATCTATATCTAATAAGTGTAGTGTATTATAGATAACCTTACTTGCTGCCACATATATATATATCTCAGTCAGAATTATTCTGGAATAGTGTGATGACTACGTTGTATGTCTAGGGTATGTGTATGATGAAGTGTAAGTCATAACAACAACAGACGGATAAACAATTTAATTTATTCCACCACACTTGACAACACTGTGACACTCACATACATAAAACACTCTACAAGGATATCTTAAAGGAGTCACTGATAACTTTTCAAATAACAATATGTATTCATTGCTGGCATGAATGAATATGTGTCCTGATTCAACTACAAAGGGAACCAGGAATCACAATCAATTTAAATTACAAGTTATATGTACAGAATTTATCAATATGAATATAGTAGTGACATATATTATTAAAAGTATCCTATGTGTGTCAGTTGTGTAGTAGTAATATGAGGTAATACTGGTTTTGTTTTGTTCAAGCTCTGTTGGTATTTGTCATCATGACTTCAATAGTTTGTCTTTATTGGAACTAGTATTGGAGATGTTCTCAGTTCCTGATATTAAAACAATTTAATTCCCCTCTTAATGTTATTTTTACAAGGTCATTTTAAGCTGGGGGTACATAATTTTGAGCTCAGCTGGCCACATCAGCTTATCTGGCGTGATGGCGGCAGGAACAGACTCCTCTGCTCGACTCTCCCCTCGGCTCTGGAGACACCTCACTGATAGCTAAATGGACCAAGGAGTATGCTGTCCGACTCTGGATTCAGCAAAGCTCTGACCAGGTGCTGCTCAATACCATCAAGACCACGGTCCCTGAAAACAAGAAGGATGTACCTTCTACTTCATAACTAATTTATACTCTCTTTTTACACTGAGCACAATACATCACAAACATTGAGTTCAGAGCGTTAGGCCAACTGTCAGCTTCATCTGAAATACTTTATACCAGCATTAACCTCCTTAATGGTTACTACGCCTCTGCACTTCCAGCATTATTTCTGTCTAATCAATAATCTAGGTGTCAGTGTACTGTTTGGCCATTCCATGCAGTTTTACTTTCCTCCGACACCTTCTGTTCAGGCTGGAGCATTATAGGCTTTATATCATGTTTGCTACTGAACTACACATATATACAGGCATAAATTAACAATTCACATTCAATTTTCATTAAAAGATACTGAATGTTTCAAGCTTACCACAATTCATGGAAACAAACACAGATACGTTGATTAGCAATGAATTCTGGCACAAAATACTGGCACAAATTCCCATCTGCTTATGTTCCAGGCTTTTATTTAAGCACAAAAATATGAGCTGGCTTCAACGCACTGTTGCTTTATCAAGCTTATTTGCACTAGTGGTCTCGAACTAACGCTCCTAAGTGAGTATATCAGCGAGTCTGGCCAATCGAGCCACGTTTCGACAAGGGTTTGAAAAAATTTTAACTTCCTACGTCTCCCCTAACAACCAGGATAGCATTTATAGCCCGACTAATCGTGTTTAGCCTTACATATCATTCCAGCCAATCAGTTCAAATGTAACTTGTGGCCCATTTCCCGTACAATGGTGGATTTAAAAAAATCTACCACTGAGCGATTCTGATTTTGGGTGTTGTCTGACAGCACCATCATTTTATTTTGGCTATAACTTGTTAATTCCTAGACTATTTGCATAACGTTGTACATATTCTTTGTCAGCAAACCCTAAGGAACCCAAATATATATATTTAATAGAGCTTATATGCTGCGTTCAAAATATGCAATTTCTTCTACCTCCTGTTTCGAAGATGTGCTGTCTGGGGACTGTAATGTTTTCAAACGTAAACCCATCTATTGTTATCTTTCCTAATAAGCGTTTTTTGTGATTTTAAAACCTAACTCTGAGAAGGGTAGTGAATTTATCACTGTCCGTCCGAAAAAGTTAGTGCATGTAGTCCTTACACGCGTGATGGCAGCATTTGTGTATCGCGCGACGCGTGTTTAGTGTTCGGCTTTCTGCCTCTCCCTTCTCGCTATCCTTTAGTCCATCTGTCTTTTGTTTTTGGTAACATAGTGTAGAAAAAGACATGAATGGAATTTAAAATTTAGGTCAACTTGCATATTTCAAGGTTTTTCTTAGAAAGGCAGCACATTTTATTGTGTGTTTGGGAAACGCGTGTATGTTGCAGAAGGCCTTTAATATCAACGTGAAAGCGTTACAATTTGCCGACGAAGTAGAAAAGAAGGGGGATTTCGAGTACTGTCATTGTGACAGCACTGTTCTTTACCATTCTTCTTCCTTTATTTATTATATGTATTTATTAGGCTTTATATTTACTTGATAATTTATATATGTGGATTAGAATATTCCACGACATCTCCCCTCTTAAAACAGACATTATATGTCAGTCCTTTATTCTATATACACATAGAGAAATTTATTATTAGTTCTGGGGTTTACGGTGATTCTCATCACACGGATGGCGGCTTAAAAAATCCGCTCCCAAATTTGTTTTTCCAGATATATACTCAATGCTAAAATTATATGGAGCCAAAAGTAAAGACCATCGGAGTAACCTGGAGTTCTCATGCTTAGCCTGTGCTAGAAACGATAAAGGTTTGTGGTCTGTTTGCAACTTAAAGGCCTTCCCATACAGATAAATATTGAATTTCTTTATTGCCCATATTACTGCAAGACATTCTTTTTCGCTAGTTGAGTAATTGATTTCGGCTTTATTCAATTTTCTGCTAGCATATGCCACTGGGCTTAATTCCCCATCCAATGCATCGGATTTCTGTAGTAGAGTTGCACCTAACCCAATATTACTTGCATCCGTCCTTACTATGAATTCTTGACTTAAGTCAGGTAATTTCAAAATAGGTTTACTTGTGAGCTTTTCCTTCAATTCTTGGTAAGCCATTTCACATTGTGGGGTCCATGTAATGCGATCTGGATGTCCTTTACGTGTCAAATCAGTTAACGGTGCACATATGGAATTAAAGTTCCTGATATACTTCTGGTAGAAACCACATAATGAGACAAAGGATCTCACGTCCTTCTTGGTTTGTGGTCTCGGGGCTTTCTGTAGTTTCTCTAAATTCTTTGGGTCAGGGGTCATGTTTCCCTGATAAACTGTGTGTCCCAAAAATTCCAATTCTTTACATCCAACGCAACATTTGGTTGGTCGGGCTGTTAAATTTGCCTCCCTAAGTCGATTAAACAGCATGTTCAGAGAGTCAATGTGTTCCTCAAATGTTTCTGTTGCTATCAGGATATCATCCATGAAATTTGTTATACATGGATTATTCAGAGGGTCCAATAATTTTCTCATCATTCTAGAGAAGACACTAGGCGCATTCTTCAATCCAAATGGCAATCTATTAAACTCATAGTGTCCTTCTGAGGTACTAAAAGCTAGGTATGGTCTAACCTCAGGCTTTACTGGAATCTGATAGTATCCTTTACTCAAATCCACTTTTGAGAAATATTTAGCTTTATTTAGTCTGGCAAACAGCTGAGTTGTATCCGGCAATGGATCCACCTGTCCTTCTGTAATAGCATTCAGTCTCCTGTAATCTATACAGAGTCTATGTTCTCCAGAGGGCTTCCTTAAGAGTACAACACCGGAACTATATGAGGATTCACTGTGTGAAATAATTCCTTCCTTCAATAGATAGTCTATCTCTTCCTTCAAAGCTTTCTCCTTAGCAAACGGAATCGAATATGGTTTCATACAGACAGGTGTGGGGTCTATCAGTTTCATATCATATTCCAATAGGTTTGTATGCCCTGGTCGGTCTGTTAACACCTCTGCATGATTATTTAGAACCTGTTGCACTCTCTCTTTCTGAGTTTTCGTTAAATGTGTACTGATTTCACCTGTGCTGCTGTCTCACAGGGGTGTAATGGATACTCAAATGATGAAAGTGGTTCCTTTTTCATCTCCATGGCGATGGACAAGGTCAACAAGTGTGTCTCTTCCTGATGTTCTCTTTCCAAATATTTCTTCAGGAGATTCACATGATAGATTTTTTCTTTCCCCTTCTTATCTATCTTATAATTTGTTCTAGACACCTTCTCTAGAACTGTATATGGACCCTGCCATCCAATTTGTAACTTATTCTGACTCCCGGGCAAAAGAAGCAGTACTTTCTCTCCCACAGCCAAATCTCTGTCTTTCGCCTTCCTGTTATAATAGGCAGCATGTTTCTTCCTGGCTTGTTTCAAATTTTCATTGGCAAGTTTCCAGCCAGTTTTTAAACGAGTGGTCAGCTCATTCACATATTGGTATGAAGATGTAATGTTTTCCTCTGCCTTTTCATCAGTCCACGTTCTTAACAAAGCTTCATAGTGGACCTTTTAATTGTTCCAAACAATATTTGTCCATGCCATACCGGTTGATGGGGTACTCTCCCACTCGCAAGAGGGCGGCGTGCAGGTAGTGGTCCCATGATTTTTTTCCTCCCAGAATTATCATTCACAAAATGTGCCGTTAAATCCCATTTGGCCGTTTTCCTTGGGGCTTTCTCCACACTTACAATGGAAGTGTTTGGCCTGAGAGATCCTCTCTTCATCTTTCCCCAGTTTGAACTGAAGTCCGATTGATCAGTCGGCTTTGATTGGGGTAAGACATCCTTTGTGAACTTGTCCGCATAGTGGCCTCTGTAAAACCACAGTTAAGTGAAGCTTGTCGATGAAAAGGGGCTACTTCTCCATTCCAAGTGTGTCCACTTTCAAATCTATTTGTTCTTTTCTTGGTTCAGGCCTAATTTTGCCCCGTGGCGTGTCCAGGTCCAATCTGTTTCAATGGGTTTCCCACTTGTGGGTGTTCCCTCATGTGCTATGCTACACCTTTCTACAAAATTTTCAATGTCCCATCTTGCTTTGGGCCAATAATAATTGTGAGCCACCTTTTGAATGATGGTACCTATCTTCTCATGGTCCCCATCTGGTTTCACATGTAGGCTCCTTATTAAGTCTGTCCTATATCTTTTTTGGAAGAACCAGCTGTCCGTGACCATGGGATCTAGTTCCGGCCTTCCTATACATCAACTTGTTTTTCATGTAAAAATCTCCCTTGCCTGGAGTTGTATGACAAGTTGACAATTTTCTGAAACAAGGCTTGAGTGTTTTATCCCCCGCCTGTGCCTTCCTCATCTCTTCTGGAGTGGTATCCAACATAATATCCTCCTCCTGTCTTGAGGTCGACCTGACCTGAAGGGTTGCCATATACACAGGTTTCCTTCTGCAACGGTCAGTGTCATGATTGTCCATCTTACAATTTTTACACCACCTTTTTCCTTGGTTGAAAGATTTTCTTTCATCATATTTCCTTTCATCGAATTGTGGGAATTTATTTTTATTTTCATACCGTGGCCTATCAAATTGGTGCTTACCTTTATTTTGATCCTTAGGATCAAATTTATTAAAGTTCTGTGGTGCCCTAAAGTTATCCACTTGTTTCTTTTTATTACCTGTTACCTCTGCTTGAGCTGCTTGATACCTTTCAGCAACATTTAGCAACTCACCCAGCCTCTCTGCACCTTGTTCCATGAGAAACTTTCTCAGGTCTGGAGCCATGGACTCTCTTAGTTGCTCTATAAGGACCATTTCCTTAAGATCTTGGGTTTTCCCCAGAGAAGTCCATTTCTCCAAGTATGTCTCTATTCGTGCAGAGAACTGGTGATAGGTTTCACCTGACAGTAGTTTAGCATTCCTAAATTTTTTTCCTATAGAATTCTGCATTCTTTTCATATCTTAACAAAAGAGCCTGCTTTAGCATGTCATAATTTTCCTGATCACCTCTGCTCATTTTTTTTGCAAAAACTTCATAAGCTGCCCCACGAAGTCCCTGAGATAACTTTAAGCTCCACCTTTCTCTCTCTAACCCATACGTGGTAGCTAATAGTTCGTACCTATTTAGGTAGCTCTCTATATCATCGTCTTTCTCAACAAAATGATCTAAATGAAAATTCATAGCTGAGGTTGAGGCTCCTTGGCTAGCAGTGGCATCAGAGGCAAAGGGACTGGCACCATTTTCAGGAGCATGGCCTTGAAACTCAAACTCCCTTAGTCGTAACTCATGTTCCCTTTGTAATCTCTTATCTTCTGCTTCCCTTTCTGCAGCTAATTTCTTCTCTTCCCTTTCTGCAGCTAATTTCTTCTCTTCCCTTTCTGCAGCTAATCTCTTGTCTTCCCTTTCGGCAGTCAATCTTCTTTCTTCTGCTTCCAATTTCTTAGCCTCAGCCTCAATCTGCAACCTCTTAGTCTCAGCCTCAGCCTCAAATTGTAACTTCTTAATTTCCCTTTCAGCCTCTAACTTTCTTTCGGCTTCAAACCTTCTTTCTTCGCGTTCAATAAATTTGTCACACTCCGTAGTAACATAGGCAACCATAACTTGCCCATCTAATCCTAACTCTTTTGCAGTCTGAACAGCAGCAGATCGAAACTTGGCCAGGTCCGCCATTGTCTATCAGGTAAATTTATACAATGTCTAACCAACAATTCAATCTCTAAATATATATCTAATGGACAACACAGGCACCGTGAGCTCAACCTTATTTAATTCCACCCAAGGATACCTTTTAATTCTTATATTCCCTGAAGTGAATTACCCCCAATATTTTTAATAGGGAAAGATTCAAAATCCCAAGAGCGAGACCCCAATATATGTGGTGAAGTGGGATGTTATAAATATTTATAGGGGACTTAGTGTACTGACTGAGATCAGCTGTGAAGGTATCTATATCTAATAAGTGTAGTGTATTATAGATAACCTTACTTGCTGCCACATATATATATATCTCAGTCAGAATTATTCTGGAATAGTGTGATGACTACGTTGTATGTCTAGGGTATGTGTATGATGAAGTGTAAGTCATAACAACAACAGACGGATAAACAATTTAATTTATTCCACCACACTTGACAACACTGTGACACTCACATACATAAAACACTCTACAAGGATATCTTAAAGGAGTCACTGATAACTTTTCAAATAACAATATGTATTCATTGCTGGCATGAATGAATATGTGTCCTGATTCAACTACAAAGGGAACCAGGAATCACAATCAATTTAAATTACAAGTTATATGTACAGAATTTATCAATATGAATATAGTAGTGACATATATTATTAAAAGTATCCTATGTGTGTCAGTTGTGTAGTAGTAATATGAGGTAATACTGGTTTTGTTTTGTTCAAGCTCTGTTGGTATTTGTCATCATGACTTCAATAGTTTGTCTTTAGGGGAACTATTATTGGAGATGTTCTCAGTTCCTGATATTAACACAATTTAATTCCCCTCTTAATGTTATTTTTACAAGGTCATTTTAAGCTGGGGGTACATAATTTTGAGCTCAGCTGGCCACATCAGCTTATCTGGCGTGATGGCGGCAGGAACAGACTCCTCTGCTCGACTCTCCCCTCGGCTCTGGAGACACCTCACTGATAGCTAAATGGACCAAGGAGTATGCTGTCCGACTCTGGATTCAGCAAAGCTCTGACCAGGTGCTGCTCAATACCATCAAGACCACGGTCCCTGAAAACAAGAAGGATGTACCTTCTACTTCATAACTAATTTATACTCTCTTTTTACACTGAGCACAATACATCACAAACATTGAGTTCAGAGCGTTAGGCCAACTGTCAGCTTCATCTGAAATACTTTATATACCAGCATTTACCTCCTTAATGGTTACTACGCCTCTGCACTTCCAGCATTATTTCTGTCTAATCAATAATCTAGGTGTCAGTGTACTGTTTGGCCATTCCATGCAGTTTTACTTTCCTCCGACACCTTCTGTTCAGGCTGGAGCATTATAGGCTTTATATCATGTTTGCTACTGAACTACACATATATACAGGCATAAATTAACAATTCACATTCAATTTTCATTAAAAGATACTGAATGTTTCAAGCTTACCACAATTCATGGAAACAAACACAGATACGTTGATTAGCAATGAATTCTGGCACAAAATACTGGCACAAATTCCCATCTGCTTATGTTCCAGGCTTTTATTTAACACAAATATGAGCTGGCTTCAACGCACTGTTGCTTTATCAAGCTTATTTGCACTAGTGGTCTCGAAATAACGCTCCTAAGTGAGTATATCAGCGAGTCTGGCCAATCGAGCCACGTTTCGACAAGGGTTTGAAAAAATTTTAACTTCCTACGTCTCCCCTAACAACCAGGATAGCATTTATAGCCCGACTAATCGTGTTTAGCCTTACATATCATTCCAGCCAATCAGTTCAAATGTAACTTGTGGCCCATTTCCCGTACAATGGTGGTGTAAAAAAATCTACCACTGAGCGATTCTGATTTTGGGTGTTGTCTGACAGCACCATCATTTTATTTTGGCTATAACTTGTTAATTCCTAGACTATTTGCATAACGTTGTACATATTCTTTGTCAGCAAACCCTAAGGAACCCAAATATATATATTTAATAGAGCTAATATGCTGCGTTCAAAATATGCAATTCCTTCTACCTCCTGTTTCGAAGATGTGCTGTCTGGGTACTGTAATGTTTTCAAACGTAAACCCATCTATTGTTATCTTTCCTAATAAGCGTTTTTTGTGATTTTAAAACCTAACTCTGGGAAGGGTAGTGAATTTATCACTGTCCGTCCGAAAAAAAAGTTAGTGCATGTAGTCTTACACGCGTGATGGCAGCATTTGTGTATCGCGCGACGCGTGTTTAGTGTTCGGCTTTCTGCCTCTCCCTTCTCGCTATCCTTTAGTCCATCTGTCTTTTGTTTTTGGTAACATAGTGTAGAAAAAGACATGAATGGAATTTAAAATTTAGGTCAACTTGCATATTTCAAGGTTTTTCTTAGAAAGGCAGCACATTTTATTGTGTGTTTGGGAAACGCGTGTATGTTGCAGAAGGCCTTTAATATCAACGTGAAAGCGTTACAATTTGCCGACGAAGTAGAAAAGAAGGGGGATTTCGAGTACTGTCATTGTGACAGCACTGTTCTTTACCATTCTTCTTCCTTTATTTATTATATGTATTTATTAGGCTTTATATTTACTTGATAATTTATATATGTGGATTAGAATATTCCACGACAGTGACTAGTTCCTTTTCTTGTTGCCTTTTCCTTCCCAAACTCAAGATCAGAGTCAGGTAGCCATTTACTGCTGGGCAGACTGGAGAGCTACTCCATCGTACTTTTAACTTGGCACCTTTATTGCAATAGGCCAGCGCTCTAGCCACACTGCTAGTCGGAAGATCAAAGTTTATAGAAAGAACTAAAAAAGAATAAATAGAATGATGTAACGTGATAAATACAATGCTTACTAAATGTCATTTCAGCTCAGCCGTTAACGAATCTCCACGGAAGAAAATGCGACAAACAATAAATAACATTCGTATCAACTTTTGTGGCGTCCGTGTTCAGTATCAGCAACTAATTTAACGTTCACGAAATGATGATCGTAGCGTGCGGCACGACATGCCTGTTAAAACCTGAAAATGACATAAGTGATAGATTATTGGAAAACGAGAATATCATTAAGCGGCAAACACAAAAATTCCCATCACGCAGCGTTTACATGGGCGGGGGGCAAAATATATTGTATTTTTGTTGTTGTTGTTGTTGTTGTTGTTGACAATATCATCATCTTCGATGGCGGCCTACAAGCACGGAGCCACCACTGTAGCTGGTCCATTTGTAGGAAGCAAGCACCAAGTAGCCACATGCTTACTTACTTAGTCGTTCCTATTCTACCGAGAGCTGTAGAAGTTTGGAAGAGAAAGCGCTATACTATCTTATCGGCTGTCTTCCTCCTGGCCTGGTTCCATTCTAGTACTCGGTCCTTCAAAGATTGTCTAAGGTTGTCCTCCCAGCGGACTCTGGGTCGTCCTGGAGGTCTGGATCCCTGGCTGTTAGTTTCCCATGCTTGTCATGGTAGCCGATCTTCTCTAATTCTGCAGACATGGCCAAACCATCTTAGTTGTGACTGTTCTACTTGGGTCTGCAGGGGTTGGGTTTTTAGGCCTTGACGTATCGTCTGGATGCGGACCAAGTCTCTTCCTGTTACTTCGATCACCTTCCTCAGATACCTCATTTCTGAGGTTTGGATCTGGCTTTTGTGGGTTGTAGTCATTGCTCATGACTCGCATCCATACGTCAAGACTGGGACATAAGTGGAGCGGTATACAGCCACCTTCGTCTTCTTGACAACTGCTCTTTAGCTGAGGTATTTAGAGTGGATGACCTGCTCCAGGACCTGTTCTCATAGCTTAACCTGATGCTTTCTTTCCTCTCGTGATATCACCATAGTTTTTGTTTTAGAGCTGCTGATGACCAAGCCTCTCTTCTCCAGGTCTTCCTTTCAGACTTGCAGGTTGGATTGAAGATAAACCTCTGATTTAGCAATCAGGGCAACATCATCAGCAAATGCCAACTCTGAAATACAGACCTGTCTCCTCTTCCAGTTCCCCACTGAATGCTTTCTTGTCCTTGTTTTTTTTTTAAGTTGACAGTATCATCGTCTTCCTTGGCGCTGCCTACGAGCATGTAGCCACATCTGTAGCTGGTCCCTTTGTAGGAAGCCAGCAAGAGGTGGTCACATGCACTTGCAGCAATTGTTCCTGAGTCAGTTTGTTTTACATAATGTTGTTGCCAGCCTCTTGCGCAGCGTCTTATTAGTATCCTTGTAGGACATGGACAGGGGGCAAAATACATTGTTTTGATCAAATACATTAGAGAACTAAACAGCATAAAATGGACTGCTTTGAGGCATGTCATAGGACACAGATTAAGGAAACCTGTTTGATGGCATTACAAGGCAGTCTTTGTAATGGAATCCTCAGAGTACGAGAAGCAGAAGTAGACAAAAGAACATAGTGAGAAGAGAACTGACGACAAACATATCGATGATAAGGAAAACGTGAAAAGACCTTCAGCTGATGGCACTCGACAGGATTACGTGGCATACGTTTGTTGAAGCCTATACACCCCGGCAGGCTAAATGGAAATGAATGAATGAACAATGGCAGTGTTTGCGTTTGCACTTACAAGTACAGATGTGGCATGGCTGTTCCTTGTTTTTTGCTAGTTTGCCAGCACTTGCATTGGCGCAGATGCCTATTATACCAGGTATCTACTGCATAGTGGTAAAGATTCTATAGGATGCTAGTACGCTAATGTCTGTTAGGGTCCGGCGTTCAAGAGCTTGAAGGGCAGAAAGGGAGTCTAAGAAGATGGTATTCTTTAGTGCGTGTGTTGTTTCGTTTTTGTATTTGGTGATGATGATTGATCGATTTAAAAAAATTATCTTACATCTCCGCATCGTAGTTAGAGAAGCACGATACATAAGGAGCAGGCTGTTGGCTCGATGTCTTGTCAGGAAATATAAGAACCTAAACCTCAGAGATCAGAACATTTTCAAGTTGCGAAGAAAACATGTACCCCTCAACAAACATCTACAAAAAGAGACAACAGACCATACACCATAGTGCAAGCACTGCAACAGACAAAAGGTAAGAAACAGTTACACTACCTACTAGGATGCATGGCCCTAACAGACCTACGGAAGCAACTGCTATCGCCAAACCCCGTAGTCATTAACTATGTGGAAAACCAAGAAACTGACAAATACGTGCACATTCCATTACCTAGTACAGGATTTCAAAAAATAAAAAGAGTGAATACTTGTAACCACGAAGATCGTAAAAGTAAAAAGAGTATCTACAAGTAACAAATGTAACAACGACAATAGAAACTAACTATATCTATGCAATAAAATACCGAAGCTATTAAATGTTGCCAGCAACGTATTTAGCTATGGTTCGATAACATTCTGAATATGCTCGCGTGTTCGGCATTTTAAAAATAGATATTACTGTGGTGATGACTATGTTAGGAGATTCTCTGTCACTAAATTTTCTTACAATGATATTTGCACGTAATTTTTTTCCTTTAAAGCGATCAATTTTTGCGTTGCCAAATGTGTGTGAAGCAATGGCATTCCGAGGTGGAACAACACCTGTCACTTGTGCGGCTGCGTTAAGTGCTAATCGGTCAAGTGTTCGTATCTGTTTAATGTGGATGGCATATTATGTCTCTGAAATACTCAACTTTCTCTTCTAAGATTTTCTAATGTTTCTGAAATTAACTTTCTCTTATAGAGTTATTATCATGTCTCTGAAGTTACTAGCTGCCATCAATGGTACCTATACCTTGTAGCGGTATGGCAGCTTGCGTACCCTGACAATCCCCAGAGCTATGCCAGTGGGAGTTTTACTCCTGGTAGGTTCAACCAAGCTGGACTGGTCTGTGTGGGTAGGGGTCAGACAAAAGCTGGTACCCTGGTCCTCCAGGTTGGGGGTTTTAGCATAGGGCTGACACCCCTGTCTATGTAAAAAAAATAATGAAGTTACGGAAACAACATCAAATGAACAAACTTTGCTGCGGGATGGACATTCGGAGTCTGTGGCTCGTATGACTGTCAGTGGTGAAAGCCGAAAGGAAGCCACTGACATGAAAACGGATGTCCTGACCGCAAAACAGGATACAAGAATAGGATTTTGGAATGTCAGGACAATGTACGAGAAGGTAAACTAAGACAGGTCACGGCAGAAATGAGAAACTATAGGTTACACATTCTGGGGATAAGCGAGAGCAGATGGACAGGGGCAGGAAAAGTTAAAACAGCAACAGGAGAAACAATGCTTTACTCTGGAAGAGAGGATGCACAGCACAGTGAAGGCGTAGCCATTATTCTACAGAAAGGGATAGAAAGGACATTACTGGAATGGAAACCCATCAACGACAGACTGATACGATTGAGATTGAGAGGGAGATTCACCAGCACTACAATAATACAATGCTACGCACCAACGAATAATAGCGATGAGGAGGTCAAGGATGAATTCTATCAACAACTGCAGAAAGAAATGGAGGACACACCTAGATATGATTTTGTTATAGTAATGGGAGACCTCAATGCGAAAGTTGGTACACACAATACATATAATGAAAGAACAATGGGGAAATGCGGCAGCGGAATAGCAAACGAAAATGGGGATAAACTAATAAGTTTCTGTAGCATTAACAACCTGGTCATTGGAGGAACACTTTTCCCACATAAGGAAATTCACAAGTTAACATGGGAATCACCAAATGGTCGGGACAGAAACCAGATAGACCACATCATGGTTAACGGTAGATGGAGACATGCATTACAAGATGTGAAGGTAAGAAGAGGTGCAGATGTGGGAAGCGATCACCATTTAGTAGTAGCAAAACTGAAAGTGAAACTAAGAAGGGCTGGACCAACTGTAACTACACAGAAAAGGTTTGACATCAGCAAATTGAAGGACCCCCTTACCAGAAAAGCTTTTGCGGCCGACATTAAGAAACGATATCAATTTGCCAAAAGCCAGGAAAAGACATTGACTGATGATATAGACCAGAATTTCAACACCATTTCAACAATATATAAGGAAAGTAGCAAATCATGCTTAGTATTCCAGGAAAGGAAGAAGCAAGACTGGATAACACCAGAAACACTAAACACCATAAAGATGAGAAAGGAAATGAAAAGAAAGAAAGCAGAAGCGAAGTCCCCCAGGTTAAAGCAACTATATAGCGAACAGTACAGTCAACTGGACAGGGAAGTTAAACGCCAAACCCGAGCCAACAAAAGGAATTTCCTAGACGATCTTGCAAAACAGGCAGAAGAGGCAGCACTGAGAAATGAACAAAGCACAGTATACAAAATAACTAAATTCATCAGCGGAAAACAAGGTGCAAACAATATTACATTAGTAAGAGATAAGCAAGGAAATCTCATCAAGACAGCAGAGGGACAGGAAACAAGATGGGCAGAGCACTTCAGAGAAACTCTGAACAAGGAAATACCAGAGACACAATTGAATGTTCCTGAGGCTGAAAACGATCTAGATGTAAATACAGACATTCCACGAAAAGAAGAAATCATCACAGCAATCAAAGGGTTAAAGAACGGTAAAGCTCCGGGCCATGATAACTTAAATGCAGAGCTATTTAAGACAGACCCTGAGCTAGCAGCAGAACTATTAGAACCACTATTTGCACAAGTGTGGAAAACGGGGACAACACCATCAGAGTGGAACAAAGGAATAATTGTCAAATTGCCCAAGAAGGGAGATCTTTCAGACTGCAATAATTGGAGAGGAATCACTCTTCTCTCAGTTCCCAGCAAAATACTAGGCAGGATAATTATACAGAGAATTTCAAAGGCAGTAGACTACAAACTGAGGAAAGAACAAGCAGGATTTAGAAAGAACAGAAGATGTGTAGACCATATATTCACTCTCGGGAACATTATAGAGCAGTGCTTAGAATGGCAAAGACAGCTTTACATAAATTTTGTTGATTTTGAAAAGGCTTTTGACAGCATACATAGGGACAGTTTATGGAAAATACTGAGGGCTTATGGAATTCCAAGCTGCATAGTGTCAATCATAAAAAGCCTCTATGCCAACTTTACGTGTAGTGTTGGGCAGAGCAACCTAACCTTCGAGGTGAAGACAGGAGTACGACAGGGATGCCCCTTATCAACCACTCTATTTTTAACAGTCATAGACTGGGTGATGCGCCAGACAACAGAGGGCAGTCCAAGAGGAATAAGACGGACTACATTTTCAACATTGGAAGATCTGGAATATGCAGATGACATTGCACTGCTGGCACATTCACATCAACACATCCAGGAAAAAACGGATAGACTTAATAAATTTAGCCAGCAGGTGGGCTTGAACATCAATTTAAAGAAGTCTGAGGTCATGACGCTCAATGTGAGCAACCCTGAGCCCATATCAGTAAGGAATCAGCAACTGGTACAGACAGATACCTTCACATACCTAGGAAGCATAGTAACACCAGACGGTGGGGCAGGCAAAGACATCAAAATCAGAATGAATAAGGCAAGAACAGCCTTCTTTAGCCTAAATAACATCTGGAAGTCCTCCCAATACAGCACAAGCACAAAATTAAGAGTATACCAGAGTTGCGTGCTTTCTGTGCTTCTCTATGGTGCGGAATGCTGGAGAGTCACAGAGAAGGAAATGTCAAAATTGTCCTCTTTTCACACAACATGCCTAAGAAAAATTCACCGAATCTTTTGGCCAAATACCATCACCAACCAAGATCTGCTTATCGTAGCAAGCAAGAGGACATGCATACCATCATAGCTGGCAGACGCTGGAGCTGGGTTGGTCATGTCCTCAGAAGAGACCCCGATGCCATCACAAGAACAGCTATGCTTTGGACCCCTGAAGGAAAGCGAAAGAGAGGCCGACCAAAAACAACTTGGCGGAGGACTGTGGAGGCTGAGATGCAAAGAATGAACCAGAGTTGGGGCACTGTGCGAAGGATGGCCACCGACCGTGCAAAGTGGAATCAATTTGTTGTTGCCCTACAAGACGCCACTAGGCGTGATGGCCACTGACTGCTTTGACGGTCGGTGGTTAAGGATCGAAGAAGAAGAGAAGTTACTTGCATGTCGCTGAAGTTGTAAACTTTGTCTTCCTAAGTTACTATCATGTCTCTGAAATTCTTCAACTTTCTCTTACAAAGTTTATGTGCTTGTTTGTTTCAATCCCCAGAGATTCAACTTTTCACTCTGTTTTATTTCCCCTTCTTTATTCAGGGTGATGTTTACATGGCTTTCTTGCAAACCCTAGAGGTCTACACCAACTCAGCAAACTCAACATTGGTATAATACACCAGACCTGCTCAGTGGCATGGCAGGATGGTGTAATGTCATGAGTTTGAAGGTCCTAGAAAACAGAGGGGGTTTATAAAGAGCCGGTGGCAATCTGAAACATTCGGTGTTAGTGCCACAACACCTTATAAAGTAACAATAAATGGCACAGAGACCACTACTGTTAGAGCACACGAATGTGTTGGTGTAAGTGGCCAGCAAGAGGACCTGCTGGAGTGGTAGCACCATGATCCATCATGGGCGAAAGGGTGATAATGATAACCATTCAAAGATAATGATAACCATTCAAAGATAATGATAACCATTCAAAGATAATGATAAACATTCAAAGATAATGATAACCATTCAAAGATAATGATAAACATTCAAAGAAAATGATGACCGTTCCAAAATAATGATAACCATTCAAAGATAATGATAACCATTCAATCAAAGATAATGATAACCATTCAAAGATAATGATAACCATTCAAAGATAATGATAAACATTCAATCAAAGATAATGATGACCATTCAAAGAAAATGATGACCGTTCCAAAATAATGATAACCATTCAAAGATAATGATAACCATTCAATCAAAGATAATGATAACCATTCAAAGATAATGATAACCATTCAAAGATAATGATAAACATTCAATCAAAGATAATGATAACCATTCAAAGATAATGATAAACATTCAAAGATAATGATAACCATTCAAAGATAATGATAAACATTCAAAGATAATGATAAACATTCAAAGATAATGATAACCATTCAAAGATAATGATAAACATTCAAAGATAATGATAACCATTCAAAGATAATGATAAACATTCAAAGATAATGATAACCATTCAAAGATAATGATAAACATTCAAAGATAATGATAAACATTCAAAGATAATGATAACCATTCAAAGATAATGATAAACATTCAAAGATAATGATAATCATTCAAAGATAATGATAACCATTCAAAGATAACGATAACCATTCAAAGATAATGATAACCATTCAAAGATAATGATGACCGTTCAAAGATAATTATGACCATTCAAAGATAATGATAAACATTCAAAGATAATGATAACCATTCAAAGATGATGATAACCATTCAAAGATAATGATACCCATTCAAAGATAATGATGACCGTTCAAAGATAATTATGACCATTCAAAGATAATGATAAACATTCAAAGATAATGATGACCGTTCAAAGATAATTATGACCATTCAAAGATAATGATAAACATTCAAAGATAATGATGACAATTCAAAGATAATGATAACCATTCAAAGATAATGATAACCATTCAAAGATAATGATAAACATTCAAAGATAATGATGAAGATTCATAGATAATGATGACCATTCAAAGATAATGATGACCATTTAAAGATAATGATGACCATTCAAAGATAATGATGACCATTCAAAGATAATGATGACCATTCAAAGATAATGATGACCATTCAAAGATAATTATGACCGTTCAAAGATAGTGACGACCGTTCAAAGATAATGATAGCGTTTAAAGGTAATGATGACCGTTCAAAGATATTAATGACCATTTAAAGATATTGATGACCGTTCAAAGATAATGATGACTATTCAAAGATAATGATGAAGATTCAAAGATAATGATGACCATTCAAACATAATGATAACCACTCAAAGATAATGATAACCATTCAAAGATAATGATAAACATTCAAAGATAATGATGAAGATTCAAAGATAATGATGACCATTCAAACATAATGATAACCATTCAAAAATAATGATAAACATTCAAAGATAATGATGAAGATTCATAGATAATGATGACCATTCAAAGATAATGATGACCATTCAAAGATAATGATGACCATTTAAAGATAATGATGACCATTCAAAGATAATGATGACCATTCAAAGATAATGATGACCATTCAAAAATAATGATGACCATTCAAAGATAATGATGACCATTCAAAGATAGTGACGACCGTTCAAAGATAATGATAGCGTTTAAAGGTAATGATGACCGTTCAAAGATATTAATGACCATTTAAAGATGTTGATGACCGTTCAAAGATAATGATGACTATTCAAAGATAATGATGACTGTTCGAAGATAATGATGACAGTTGAAAGATAATGATGACCATTCAAAGATAACGATGACCATTCAAAGATAATGATGACCGTTCAAAGATGTTGATGACTGTTCAAAGATAATGATTACCGTTCAAGGATAATGATGAACATTCAAAGATAATGATGACCATTCAAAGATAATGATTACCATTCAAAGATAATGATACCCATTCAAATAAAATGATAACATTCAAAGATAATTATGACCATTCAACGATAATGGTGACGATTCAAAGATAATGATGACCATTCAATGGTAATGATGACCATTTAAAGATAATGATGACCATTTAAAGATAATGATGACCGTTCAAAGATATTGATGACCATTCAAATATAATGATGGCCGTTCAAAGATAATGATGACAGTTGAAAGATAATGATGACCGTTCAAAGATAATGATGCCCGTTCAAAGATAATGATGACCGTTTAAAGATAGTGATGACCGTACAATGATAATTATGACCATTCAAAGATAATGATGACCGTTCAAAGGTAATGATGACCGTACAAAGATAATGATGACCGTTCAAAGATACTGATGACCGTTCAAAGATAATGATGACCATACAAAGATAATTATGACCGTTCAAAGATATTTACGACCGTTCAAAGATAATGATAGCGTTCAAAGGTAATGATGACCATTCAAAGATATTGATGACCGTTCAAATATATTGATGACCGTTCAAAGATAATGATGACTATTCAAAGATAATGATACCCGTTCAAAGATAATGATAACCATTCAAAGATAATGATGACCATTCAAAGATAATGATGACCGTTCAAAGATGTTGATGACTTTTCAGAGATAATGATGACCGTTCAAGAATAATGATGAAAATTCCAAAATAATGATGACAATTCAAAGATAATGATGACCATTCAAAGATAATTATAACAATTCGAAGATAATGATAACCATTCAAAGATAATGATAAACTTTCAAAAATAACGATGACCATTCAAAGATAATGATGACCATTCAATGAAAATGATGACCATTCAAAGATAATGATGACCATTGAAAGATAATGACCGTTTAAAGATATTGATGACCATTCAAAGATAATGATGGCATTTCAAAGATAATAATGACAGTTGAAAGATAATGATCACCGTACAAAGATAATGATGACCGTTTAAAGATATTGATGACCGTTCAAAGATAATGATGACCGTTTAAAGATAGTGATGACCGTACAAAGATAATGATGACCATTCAAAGATAATGATGACCGTTCAAAAATATTGATGACCGTTCAAAGGTAATGATGACCGTACAAAGATAATGATGACCGTTCAAAGATATTGATGACCGTTCAAAGATAATGATGACCGTACAAAGATAATGATGGACGTTCACAGGTAATGATGACCGTTTAAAGATATTGACGACCGTTCAAAGATAATGATAGCGTTCAAAGGTAATGATGACCGTTCAAAGATATTGATGACCGTTCAAAGATATTGATGACCGTTCAAAGATAATGATGGCCATTCACAGATAATGATGACCGTTCAAAGATAATGATGACCGTTCAAAGATAATGATGACCATTCAAAGATAATGATGACCATTCAAAGATAATGATGACCGTTCAAAGATGTTGATGACTTTTCAAAGATAATGATGACCGTTCAAGGATAATGATAACCATTCAAAGATAATAATGACCATTCAATGATAATGATGACCGTTCAGAGATAATGATGACCACTCAAAGATAATGATGACCATTCAGAGATAATGATGACCACTGAAAGATAATGATGACCATTCAGAGATAATGATGACCACTGAAAGATAATGATGACCATTCAGAGATAATGATGACCACTCAAAGATAATGATGACCATTCAAAGATAGGGCTGACCGTTCAAAGATAATGATGACCTTTATTTATCATCAATCCTTTTTGCTCTACAGCTAAATTACGTTGACTGGCCTACATTCACACCCAGTTAACAGGTACTCAACAACAAGAATATCAGCTTCATAACCAAATAAAGTCAGATGGATTTTGATGTGGTTTCACTGAGTTATGGAAGCTTTTAATGTATATGAAAGTACTGTTGAGGGGTATTTTATTTTATTGCAGGCATTCCAGCAGCCTGTGCTGGATAAACTGTGAAATGGGTAAATTGAAATTTCTCTGTGTAGATAGGACACGCTGCAGCTATTAAACTTTAAAGAGACATTCTGGTATTGCTATTAGTTTTAATAGCTACTGATTGGTTCACCTGCTGGATGTTCGCTGTAACAGGGCATATGTAGTGTTTATTTCAACACTGGCTGAAAGGTTTCAGCGATAAAACAGCGCTGGAATACTGTCTAGAACCAGAATTAATTGCTTTCTTTCCTTTTTTAAATTTAAGTGACGGCTGAGTATGAATGAGAGAAGGCCATAGAGACGACGACAATATAACACAGTCACATGCTCACAACCTTACTGGAGAACGATGTAATGCAGACGCTTCCTCGTGCTCTCCCTATCAAAATATATTGCACGATCCGTTAAAATATATATTACTTCTAATTAAATTACACACCTACTCATCATTCAAATTCTTTCCTGCGTCTATACACCTCGTACTTCGTAGACTCCATTTCATCTTTAAAAGTTTGAAATGTGTGCTTTCTCCTCCTTCAAACTGCTTTTCAACATTCAATTTTCTAACACAATCTTTACAGCAATATTGTATTAATATTCGCCTCGCATATTTACGCCTAAAACAACTGGCTTTTAAAACCATTATGCGCACCTAATGTTGAGTCAACAGAAATTTTCATTCTGTGAATCCAACCCTAGTTAGTCTGATGGAAACAAATTATAGTGCTTCGGTGGAATACGTTTGACAACGATTGACGTGACCGGAACAATGTTGTCAGACATTGATCTTGTCTCTATGATGCAAGTAGGAATATGAGAGTAATAGGAAACTGGGTTATCTTCTAATACAATGTTTCCCATACTTGTGTTAATAGCGTACCCCTTGTGAGTTACCGTCGGCGTCTGTGGCCTAATGGATATGAACGCAGTTTCATAATCCAGATATACCAGGTTCGAAACCTGCTGCAGGCGGTTTGGTAGCAGATCGCTTTGTGTGGATTTTTAACAATGGTATAAGCGCCGTACCGTTCAGAAAGCAATGGCAAACTACTGATTGAAAAAAATTGCCTAGAAAAATCACAAACAGCCAATAAATGCTGGGGTTGATTGCCACGTCCTATAAAGGATAAGCAACTAACTAACTGTGAGTTACCTCTCAGGCGACGATACTTTGGGGATAATTTTAGTAATACTGTTTTATCGACACTAGTATATATATATATATATATATATATATATATATATATATATATATATATATATATATATATATATATATATATAATGCTAAGTATAATGATCTACTGGTCATGGACTTGAGACAATGCTGGGATCCATATAAAAAATTCAGGATTAAAAGCTGCTGAGTTAGCGTACAACAGGTTCAAGGGGCTGAATCGGTCGTTTGAGCAGGTGAAAAAAAACCTACAGAAGCTATTAATGTCCGTGTGAAAGGACAGTATTGAAGAAAGATAAGGGCAATTTAATGAGGCTCGACCGGTTGAAACGGGGGGGGGGGACATTGACATCTCTTGGTCGTTGGCTCTGAATGAACAGACGTGCCTCTGAAACAGGCTAACTGTAGAAATTCAGGACAGTAATTTTTATACAACATAATGGTTACTTTCCCAGTTGCCTCAAGTTGCCAGCATGAATAAAACCAGGATTGAAATTTAAAGTTGCAACAAAGATGTTGTCATTGGCACAGAATGTTGAGAGACTCGTTTTTTTTTTTAAAGCCAATGCATGTTTCATGTAGCAATTTAAAAATTAATTAATGGCTAGTTAGTAGCATTAAATAGTTCAAAGATATTTGCCTTGTTTTTTTTTGTAACGCTGTATAACTAATAACAATGTCAGTCGACCTATTGAACACAACTTTGTATGTCCAACATTCACTCACTATTCGTATTCGTATCCGTATTCGTATTCGGCCGAATAGTTTAAGGCATCTATTCGCATTCGGCCGAATAGTAAAAATAGTACAAGAGACTTCTCTCTTTCTCTATCTTCCTTCTTCTCTCTTTCTTACCCCCCCCCCCCCCTCCCCCTCTCTATTTCTCTAAGTGTTCAAAATTACACAACTGAAAATGGAAAATGTAGAAGTACACCTGCTCTCTTGACATTCAAGGCTTTACCTACTCTATTGACTGGCTCCTGAGAAATTCAAGGCTATATTTGATCTATTGACATCCAAGGCTATGCTTGCTATATTCACATTCAACGCTATACTTATTCTTTACAAGTTCGGTACTAACCTTGCTCTCTCGACATCTAGATTTAAAATGACATTCAAATACTTCAAAATCATTCGCTACAACCAATCAGAATCGTTGCTGCACTTATCTACAACCCGTAACTACTTCTCGTGAAACATGGCAAATCCCTAAACAATGTGATGAAAATAATAGCAAGCTGATTTATAATTAAGTAGACACCTGCTAATCCCCGTGTAGTTCCCGGGGGGTGGGGGTCTCTTAGGAGATAAATAAAGAATAAGACTTTTACTCCCTCAGGCATGTCGTAAGAGGCGACTAATATGAGGTTGTGCATATGGCTGGCAACCTCATCATGTAAAAGATATTGCTACATAAACCTCACTACGTCAAGAGTACATGAGTGATTTGGTGCAGGTTTTCTAAAAGAAAAAGGGGGGTAATTGAGGCAACTGCAGGTGGGGCTCCACGCTCCATAAAGAGCGAAAAGAGAAAAGAAGACACTCGCTGACTGTTCGTTCAATTGAGCAGTCATAAACATATATTCTTCCCGAAACACTGGGACGGTAACACTTTCTAATCTTCCCCCACCCCATATCCTCTACAAATCCATTACATTTGCCTGCCTGCTATGTACCTTGTATATGTCTTTATCTTCCTATCTTTAGTACATAACTGTCGCCAAGACTTCTTTTACTATATAGCTGTATCAAGTCTTGCTACAAATACAACAGCTCCTTCTTCTGCAAATGCTACAACATTGCCACTAAAGTACCCAACGACACAGCTTATGTCACTACCACTTTCAATTCATCCTCTTTCAACGCCCCAAGGAGCATAGGCACTCAACAAACTTACGCCAAGTCTTCCGGTCACGTGCCATCAGCTGAAGGTCTGTCCATGTCTTCTTCATCCCCCCTTTATGTCTGTCTGCAGTTCTCTTCTTCGTGTGTTCTGGGGATTCCAGAATAAGCACTGCCTGATAATGCTATCAACATGTTTCCTCAGTGTGTGTGTCGGTCCTACCCATCTCCAGCGTCTTCTTCTCATCTCTTGTTCCACTTGCGCTTTCCTCTTTCCTGTCATCCGTTCTTTCTCCTTCTTTTTCGTACACTCTCAGACGTCCACTTGAATGTTCTCAAAGAAAGCAGTAGTCAGTTTGAGGCTATTTGAATCCCCGTAAAGCTTTTCCACGAAAGGAACTGGCGTCGGCCATATGCGCTTTCTCTGTACCGCATGTAAGGGGCAACTTTGAAGCAGATGTTCAGCAGTCTTTTTATCAGTGCCACAGTTACACTCATTTGTAGTTCCTATCTTTAGCTTCTTGAATAGATGGTATCTCAATCTGTTGTGGCCAGTGCGGAATCTGAAGATTATCACTTGTTCTCTTCTGTTGAGCTAGTAGTAAGCGTCATTCTGTGTGTGACCTGGATGTTCTACATTGGTTCCACATTTGTGATCTTGTCACACTGCTGCAATCGTTCTGCTCTACGCAAGCATCCATTTACGAACGTTTTTTTTTTTTAAAACACACACTGTAACATTCACCGAATATTTCATTTTCTTATTACCCTTATTCGCTGTTTTTTTCATGTAGAACCACCACCACCGTAGTTGGTTTCCTTGCAGGAAACCTATATCAAAGCATTTACGAGGTCTCGCAGAGGTCATATACTTGTATGTAGCAGGTTGTTTTACATGACGAAGCTGCCAGCCCGATGCACAACCTTATATTTTTCACCAATTACAACATGCCTGTGGATTCAGTGGTTCTAGTCTTCCTGTGTCTCATCAGAGACCCCCGGGATGTACCCGAGACATTCACTAAATATTCCCGCATAATTTCATTTAAAGCCCTTATGTAATCACATTTTCACCTCGGGAAATTTCCCGATAACTCCAGTGTCTGAAAATAGCCTGATGGTTACTTTGTACTTTCAAGTTTTTGTCTCTCCTTTGCCAAACCACACATTACACAAATCGCTCGAGCGCCCTTTTCCACGTTCATTAAAAGATCGATATTTCATAGATTGGTAAAGTCTGAGTAGTGCGATATAAAGACAGAGTTAGTGGAGTATGAAATAGGCCATTCCAAAAGAACAGAGTTGACAACTCTCAGATCGTGAAATTTGTGCAATGAAAAAAGTGGCAGTTTGTATATGAACACGTTTGTGAGACTGAAACCAGTATTTTTTAACCGAACACCTCTATGCCAGACCACCAGTTCGTTTTTGGACATGTGCCATAATATAACCAACGAACTATGTGTTTAGGTTGAAAGAGTTACACTTCGATATAATGACGCAGAACTCCAATTTAGAAAAAAAAGGAGTGTCATCGACCGGGATTTTGACTGAATAACCTGAACGGCTCCTGAGATAAACCCTCTGTCAAGGGAAAGAGCGAAGCTCCTGAACGGGTTGGAAGGAAAGTCCACAGGCTCCCCATCCTCGCAATGACATGTCATTGGGCCGAAGGCCTGAAAGCCCAAGTGCCGCTGGTTAAGAAAAAAAACATATTAACATCTTTTTTTCTCATAGAAACTGTAGAGTAAAATAATCATTTGGAATATACTGGAATATAGAGCTTCACTGGGTCTTAACCCAGTTTCATTTTGATAGACGGTTCCGATCTTCGTGTGTAACTTAACTAACACAGCGCTGTACAGAGTTTAATCTAATATAAGGACATATATAATCAGTATCAACCTGGAAAAAGAGTTTGACCCGTAGATTTAACCAGCTTGTATTAGAGTTGCGATAATACATTACTAATGCAAGTAGTGAGCTATAAAATCATTACAGCAAAGGTGTTTCCAGGCCAAAGTTTAATTCGCGTTGTTTTCCGATCAGTAACCTCGTGTTTTGATTGAATTTTTCTTGTTTTTTTAAATTTTAATTTTATTTCATTAGCCTCTTGTTTCTGTGAAAATAAACGATTATTGACGAATATTCCTAAACAATCTTGTCTGAGGCGATATTATTTTGTTTCATGTCGACAAACTCACTGCTGCCATGCATGTCTTAAGGTCTATTCGCTGTTTTTTTTTTTTTTTTTTTTCTTCAATTTTTTTCTTTTATATTTAAGCTGAATTTTTTCCTCCCTATGCGCTTTCATCCAGGTCATATGATAAACATGTTTACATCAACTCACTGATAATGTGAATAAGAATTTAATATTGATAAAAAAAAAGATTGAAGAAACAGAAGCTTTCAATGCATTGGAAAATACTAGCCGCCATTAAAAACGCATCGCATTAGTTTATGAACCACAACTCGTTGTGCTAAATTTAAAATACATGAAACCACTGATTTTATTTAAAATACATGAAACCACTGATTTACATTTCTGATCCATTTACTAACCCAAATTTTCAGTATTATTAAACATGAGACAATTCAGAACCGGCTCCTAAGCAGTTGTCAACCCTAGGTGTAAAAACAAAAGTCGCACTCACTGTCATCTTGAGCTAGTGTTGTTACACGAGGTTGACCAAGCCTGGGACGGTCATTGGTGGTACCTGTCGCCCGAAATCGCTGGTTCAGCCTCACTATAGTGGACTGGTCACAATCGAAATGTCTGGCAACTTCTCTGGTCGCCATTCCACTGCTGAGCATACCAACAGCTTGCCATTGCTCTTGTGACGACAGTCGAGGCATGACAAAAACATTAACAGACTTTCTTTCGATGAAATCAGATAATGGCTTTACTCGCTGAAACTTGACTAATGCGTGTGCCAAATTTCAATGTGATTCGACTTTTAATAAAGCCAGAATTATCAAAAACCTTGTTTTGCACGGAAGCACGCAAAATTTGAAGTAAACATCACATCGACAGTAAAGTGGGAATACATGAATTTCATCACTTGCACACTTTCGGGGTTTGAAAATCGCTCACTTGCATAAACATTTCAACAGTGAAAACATGTCACGATTTCGATGCGTTTTTAATGGCGGCTAATATATAAGGAATGAAAAGAAACCGACTTCCAAAACAGAAATCAGAATCTTCAACTCAGATGTCAAGTCTGTTCTACTGTGTGATTCTGAAACATGGGGTGCACACAAAGCAACAATCAAGAAGTAGGGGACTTTCATAAATGAGTGCTTGCGTAGAATACATGAGTCAAAACGTTATTACACCATCATTAATTTTGAACTGAATTCAAGAATTAGTGGAACAAGAATATAGAACGAGATGTTGGCGTTGGATAAGACACACGTTGTATAAACTAGTTAATATCATTACAAGGCAGTCCTTATTCTGGAATCTGTATTGAGAGAGGCAGAGGGCGACCACCAAACACATCGAGAACGAACGAACTTTATTTTCGAAGGGTTTAGAATTAGGCACGCATGCCCGTCTAACATTCTGTCCTTACCCTTTCTCTCCTCTCCTCTCCTCTCCTCTCTCTCTCTCTCTCTCTCTCTCTCTCTCTCTGTCTCTGTCTGTCTCTCTCTCATCTTGCATACTGTGTCCTTTCATTCCCACGAGTTACTTTAAGCCTTAATTTAAAGGTATTCAACATTAATAAGGTAATATAACAGCGAACATTTACAGTATCAAAGCATAATAAAAATTAAATATGTTTAAAAAAGTAATTTAAAAAGGGGGGGGGGGGGGGGGGGGGGGGGAAATGGGGGAGGTAATGAGAAAAAAAACCAAACAAATGAAATTTAAACCCTTCACACAGTACATTAGACATTGATTTGAAACACAATCAAATTTGGGTAGCATATAACCAGAACTCATGAACAATCATTGAATGAGAATACTTTTCATGGTATGTGGAAGATTGCGCCAGAGATGTGCAGCTTTAAGTCCCAAAGAGATGAGAACTGAACACAGAAATACAAGGAATAATGAAGAAATGGATGCTTGGCATGAATTTGCTTAGGCCCTATGCTCCAGTGGGGGCTGAAATCTAATGATAATGATAAAGGAAAACATGACAGAAGGATGGAAAAACTGAGCCTGTTTAATCTGTGCTTGTTTATATCCTTGCACGCGTCCTTGTACAAAACTAAACAGACATCTAAATTTAGTGCTCCGTTCTGTCTGTTCCCATGCGACATTTCCAATGCTGCTATCACGACAGAGCCCGGCTCGATAAACAATGAACCAGCTAGGAGGAAAGTGCTCACAATGTCTCGGGTTGGTTTATCTGATTACTCTCAGACCCACGCTGGCAGTATCGGTAGTTGCACCCAACCCTATCTGTGAGCCTGTCTGAGTATCTCTTCTAGTGTCTTGCTATTATTGGGTTGTTGTTGTTTTTTAATGTGATTTTCTGTTACTTCGTTTTCTTTTCATTTCTTTCTTTTCTCTTCATGTTGTTTTTTTCTTTTTTTTCCACATCTAAAATAATATACACTCTTTGTTGTTGTACGTGTATCTTTATTTGATGTTTAATCAACCTGTTTATACCTATGCATGTCTTCTCTAACTCACCTTGCAATCGAACCCGGTACCTCTAGAATTCCAGGCGGACGCCGTACCTCGTTGTCGTAGATTTTATCAGATAGGTAATAGTCGTGTAAGAGAAAGGACAGTCTCTGGATAGAATAATTTATCACTTTCTCTCCTTGTACGAAATACAAGTTACACTGCACTCACATGCACACAATTCTGTGACAAATACGCACGAACGTGAAAACAAACTATGAATAACATATAATGGATAGGGGTTGACCGACACGATAACTAAAGGTTTAATAAAGTTTATTATCAATAGAAGATCACAACAATAAGCATATACATTACTAGATCATGGTTTACAGACAAAATTGCAAAAGAAGAAATTAATCAAATAGGTTCTCCCCCTCTGGTAAAGGAAAAGAAAAGACGATCCCAACAGAGGTTAATTAACCCAAAAGATCAAAAGTTAACAATAAGTTATGAAATAGTCAGTATGGGAAAAGAATAGGTTCCTAATGTAATCTATCCCGTGACTACTCAGATTAGTGAGATAAAAAAAAAAGAAAGAAGAAACCACATAAGTATATGATGTTAACAAAAGACATAAGTTTCTTCTCCGTTCATTCAATTCACACCCATTCAGTGGCCACTTTCAGACTTTTGCTTACCCCAGTAGTTGTCGCAGGCATTCCAAGGAAATACACTAATAAGTAATAAGACTATTTAGTGTCAAATTTAAGTTTTGCCAAATCCAGCCCCAGACTCGCCGTAGTTGCTGACTGCAAATTTCACGGGAGTCGCTAGAGTCGGTGATTTAATTTGTCCTGGATACAATAAGTTATCTATGCCTTCAGTTGGTTGGAGTAAGGTTCATGCGTGGTGATCGCCGACGTAGGATGAATAGAACATATATATATAGTTCCTATGTTGTTTAGCCTCAGGTGGCTGAGACGCTAGGTTAAGTTACACAAATGTTGCTGACAATATATTTCGCCACAGCTGGCTGATGAGATTGATATAAGTAAATCTGGTAATAGTTCTGGTCCAGTTAATATTATAATTTAATGGTTCTATTCTGGTTTCTCTCATGAAAATGAGGAAAATTGGACCACACAGGTCACAGCAAGAAGCTCATCAATATTAAATATCCCTGGATGCTTATAATATTATAAGTTCGTATGATCATAAGTTCATATGGCCATAAAAAAGCCGCTAGTACTCAGGTTGATCAGCCTAGATTTTAGGAAAGAAAATATAAACATTTAACCAAATTATCAATATCATATCTAACACGTGTTAAAATAGGACCTCTTCACCACTCCGTTATAAATTAGATTTAAAACACACGTGTCTAGCTTATCCTATCGTTTTTAACGCGTGATATGAACACTAGTCATTAAAAAAATTACATAAAATGGATAGAAGTAAATAATATATACCGTCAGTAGACAGACAGTTATTTCATGTATGTACTAGTCAATTTAAAACATCTCTTACTGTGAAATAGCGAGTAATTAAATTTACTTTACGGCTGAAAAAGATTTAGTTATAAGTTATTTAATTAGCACAGAAAATCTCAGTGAAATATAATGAAAACTTTAAACACACTAAATAACTTAAACGCTAGTATATAAATTACCGCAATCAGAAAAATGAAACACTCCACGAAAATCTAATAATTTTTACTCTGTACGAGAAATCTAAGATATCAAGCTAGTGAATTTCAGATAGATTTCTGAACAACTGATCATGGCTATCGGAGAGACATAGTATATATCCGTAAATTCCGTTCTATCGCTATTTAATGCGAAAGTCACACCACCTACTGCCAGACCCGAGCCCATTTGCCGTTCGATTCTTGAATCAAAGGTAATTTTACCACCTCTGCCGCCGACAACCTCTCTGGCTTGACTTTCATCATCTCCGCCTTGCCGAATATCAGCTACGCAATTAATTCCCCTGAAAGTTTTACAATCCAAGGTCCGTCTCAGACTTAACATCGCCCCTGATCAAAGAATCTATTACGCCATGCTCCGCTCTCTCTCTGTTCCAACGTGCTTAATTGCCAAACGGCTCACGTATTAATCGCACTAGTGAATCCTTCGTTCATGTAGCAAAAAATAAACTAGATGGGGAGGGGCAAAAGTGGATGATCACTGCTGCACTATTTCCATCTGTGACACTCGTAGCCACTCCGTCCCCAATGTGTATGTACGTATCATTCATTTCCCATTTGGTTCCGTACCGACCATGAAGCCACCACAACTTCGGGTTAACTTTCTGGAAGCATGTGTTAATACCCATGTGCTATTGTAGCACTGGTTTCTATAGTAATTTCTTTTACATGATGAGTTATGCACAACCTCAGATTAGTTCCCTGTTACGACATGCTTGAGGGGGCGGTAGTTCTATTATTTATGTATCTCATCAAAGATATCCAGTAACTACATGGGGCTGTAGGTATGTATAATTACTTATTAATGTATATTACGTAATTTTTTCATGAATATTTGCATGAGTTGAAATGGTAAGATAAAGTCAACAATGTGGAACTGATAACACTGGCCAACAGCCAAAATGTATCCGAGACAAAAGTAGCTATTTTAAACTAATTTGGACATGCTGATCACGAATATGAACTTAAAAATCGCGAATTAGCTTATTATAATAAGAACCAAACAAGCACTAGTGGAACAAGAGATGTGAAGAAGACGCTGGGGATGGATGGGATACACATTGAAGAACCTTGCTGTTAGCATTACTTAGCAGCTCCTGTTCAGAAATCCTCAGGGTATAAGAAGCGGAGGTAGACCGACAAATACAAGAAGAAGAGAACTGGAGAAATAAAAATGGTGACTAAGACAATGATAGACTTTTGGCATACGATAGTTGAAAGTCTATGCTCCTTACGGAGCTAAAGGATCATGATGATATGTGTATATTTAAATGTGTTTTGGTTTAGATGTCTTTAATGCATGATGTAACTTTGTTATAGTTTTTTTGTTATAAGATTTCAGACGCATTTCTATCATTAGCTGTCTTCGGTGACGTCATGTTAGAAGTCATCCTGACGAAGCTGGGAAATTTGAAGAATCTACATGTCAGCTGTAACATACAGGCGTATTGATATACTGCAGACGTACGTACTCGAATATGCACGTATATACGAGGGGCGTTCAGAAAGTAATGCACCACATCGTTTTTCTCAGCTAATAATGAAGATAGAAGCATGAAATTTTGCACACTTTAAATATGGCATATGCCAATTGGGGGCACCAAATTGCACCGCAACCGGCCAAATAATACGGCTGCCCTATACCGTTGAAATGGAGCGTGTTATAAAAAAACTCTCGAGAAAGTTTGCGCAAGATGGTGTCGTAGATTTTTGATAGGAGAATTAAGACCTGGGTTGGTCCCTTCTGAATAGGTTGGAAGGAGTGATAGTCACAGTGTGAGATAGAAATACAAAATAGATTTCCACGAGTGAGGTGGTAGAATAGTGATAGAGGCTGTCTCCTCTTCTCTCTCTCGACCTAGATCTAAAGTAGTCAGACAGTCTAACGCATATACATTAAATATATATATATCCACTCACGTGCACGCACATTCAAGTGGCGACAGGTAGACAAACAGACGCGGGAAACTATAACAAATGATTATATAGATATTTAGAACGAGCTGACCAACATGCTGATTAATTTATTGTTAAGTTTATTTATCATTTTAAACTTACGTCACAACATGTAAAATTACATATAAAAAAAAGCATATACACAAAGTCATAAACAAATCAAGGAATGCTACAAGAACTGGTAGACCCACAGTTATGATCTTCCCTCGATGGATAGCCCACAGTCCCGTTAGGAGAAAGATGATAGCACAAAGAGTCCCAGATACATATGATTGAGTCTAAGAGTTTTCCCCGTTTAAGGTATGAACAGACCTGATACTATAATCTAGTTTAAGGGAAAATATTGTTAGCAAAACAAACTTGCATGAAGAAAGTTATGACAGCAAATAGGTGCCAAAATACAACGGTAAAAATAACACTCAGACCTGCGTTCACTCTATTCATTCAGCCGTGGCCACGTGCGCACATTTATACTTACAGCTTTGATCGCTGCCTCTGGGAACATAATTTTCTAGGACCTTCACACAGACCCGTAAATGCAGTCTCGACCAAGAAATCCCCAGTTCCAAAAAGACGTACTGAATTCTCTGTCTCAGGGAACGATTCCTTGGGTGTTCTTATTTTTCGGATGTCTGTTTAAGTCACATAAAATTTGTCCAGGCACGAAAGTTAGCGGAGCACAGTGTCACTAGCGTAGGTTTCTAAAAAATGAGGAATGTCAGGTCGGGTGCCTTATCTCAGTATATGACTATATTTGGTCACCACACTACTAGTCAAAACTCTGTCGGGATGTTACTGATATTTTGCTTGCCACAGCGGCTGATCTGTACTTAAGTGTTATTCTGGAAGAATTAATTCTGGCGCGATAGGCCTTTTACTTCATTTAACTGTTACAGTTCATGTAATGAAAGTGCTTAAGTTCTTCACAGATAATGTTCACGTACTAGAACGCTGGCAAAGTTTGGGTACCACAGTATTCACTGAATAAAGAAAAATACATATGAAATATTTTACATATTATGTACTCAATATAACTTACATTTTTTAACTGCAAGCGTATAACTTGACTTATCATTTAAAACTTCCCGTGAAATAAGTTATATATAACAATTAATCATCATGAATTAGGAATACCTACGGATTCCGTCAACACTCATGAGGCATCTAGCATTTATAAGTTAGTTTTAGAAAAATTACTCTCGTCTGATTATTTAGCAGTAAAATTAAATTCATTATAGCTACATTGTTGTTTAAGCTAGAAATTATAATTTATTCTGCTTTCCACTGAAACACGTCACTAGAAAATAATACAGACTTATGTATTAAGCGCTCTGCACCAAATCTAACTAGTGAAATAAAATAAGCGATTTAACACTTTAAACACTTCACGAAATACTAGATAATATGTATAATATTTTACCTCCACACAGAATTTACAGGCGATCGCACAACTTTGGAATTATATGCTTATATTTATTGGTAGTCTAGAAGTTGGGCTAAATTTTTGCCAAGAACAAACTAAGATTTCGCTATACCGCTTATTCTCTTAGCACGGAACGTCCTGTCTACTGCGAATTTAGGAGCGAGAATGAAAATCTAGTTTTAAACTCTGGTTATATTGTCTATTACCAGACAAAGAGGTAAACTTTTATTTCGCCAAACCGAATGGGTGCTGTGATAATCCCCGGACCTTTCCGTCTATAACACTTTTTATAGCGGAGTACACACGAGGGCAAGTTCGGGGCACAGCGGATTGATCAACCGCTTGCTTGTCACATTGATTACGGAAACAACAATTAATATTCTGTTGTACCAATAAACGCCTTTAGGCGTAACGGAACAACGGATAATTTCTTGTTGTCCTAAGACGCCGCAAGGCGTAATGGCCACTGACTGCTTGGTCGGTCTCTGACTAATGACGGAAGAAGAAGAAGAAGAAGACAAAGATGTGGACGTTTATTTCGCAAAACGAAATAATCGCCCCTTTCCGTCTATAACACTTACGTAACTAGAAGACTTAAACGCGTGCCGTAACTGCCACCTACTGACCGCGAGTACGCGTGTTAGTTGCGAGTCTCAGACGGCTTGTCTCCAATGCCCCGGCAGTTTTCACACTTCACGCTGACCATGGCCCGCAATGAGGGTCGTGTCAGGTGGAATTTCCAGACAAATGTCTCAAACTGCACCGTAGAGGTGTCAGTTATCGCGCTTTTCCTGAGCGCTCAGCCGAAGAAGCTGCGCCTGTCAGCTGAAAGTGCAGACATAGTCTGCTCGTATGTCTGAGATAAGCAAAAGTCACAGTTTCGTGTCCTGACATCTAATGCAAATAGAAATGCATTTAACACTCTCCCGTCTCTGTAGAGACTGACACGTTACGTCATAACTGCGTTCTCAGTTTTGAGAAAAGAAACAGGTAAACGTTAGAATGGGAAAATAGTAATGTATATAGTCGCAAACGAACGAATGCGAAAAACACAGGAAAAAGGTAAAGAGCGATAATAAAAATAGAGGATACAGGTGACAGAAAAGAAGAAGATATAGGCAATTTAATGATCATAAAACCTATGTGACAGAACGTCCCCCCTTTAAGATATGGAAGCACTCCATGTCTACGTCATGGAATAAAATTTCCTATATCCGTAGCTTCAGGGTGTCTGTCTTCCTCCATCTCATCTCTCCCCCCCCATCTCTCTCCAATTCCTAATCAAGTTTACTCCTAAAGTTTCCTTTCTCTGGAATGTCTCCCATGCGCGCTTGAAAGAGCGTCGCCGCTTCTGCCATTTTTCAAAGATTTCCTGTGATTGCAGTTGAGTTTCCCTGCCACTATCGTCATCTTCGTCAGTTTTGGCGATCGCCATGAGATGGTCGGAGGTCGGCACTGGTCTTTCCACGAATTTCTTTAGCAGATTTAAGTGGAAAACCTTTTCCTTTCCTTGAATAGAGATCTAGTAATTAGCCTTAGAAATCTTTTTCAGGACGGTAAACGGCCCTTGCCATCCGATCCTCAGTTGGTTGTTTCCGGTAGGGAGTAACACCAAAACTTTCTCTCCTGCTTCCAGTTCTCTCTCTTTCGCGACTTTCCTGTATCGGTTAGCGTGCTTTGTGCGTGCTCTCTTAAAGTTGGTCGTTGCTAGGTCCCATCCTAGTTTCAACCGATCCTTTAAATCCGACACAAATTTCTTGCTGAGACCACTGTCTCATCAGCCTTCTGATCTGTCAGCGACCAAAGTAAGGCTTCAAGCGGGCCCTTAATGGGTCTGCCGAATAAAAGCGTAGCTGGCGGAAATCCTGTGGAAGTATGAGGAGATTCTCTGTAGCCAAATAAAGCTGCCGGAATGCAACAATCCCAATCTTCAGGTTTCACTTGTGCCAGTTTACTTAACATCATGTTGAGGTTTCCATTAACACGTTCTACTAGCCAATTTCTGGCCAGAGTATAAGGCTTTGTGTAGATGTGTTGGGTCCTCAAGATCTTCACGATCTCATCCATCAACAGGTTTCGGTATGGGGATCCGTTATCCGTCAAATCTTGTTGAGGGAATCTCAACCGAGTGAAAATCTGCACGAGGGCTTCTGCGATATGCTTGGCATCTGCGCATGTTAGCGGTATAGCTTCTGCCCATAAAGTGCATGTATCGACTAAGGTCAGGATAAACCTTTTCCTTCTTTTAGTCCTTTCGAAAGGCCCTAAAATGTCGATCACAATCCGTTCGAATGGTGTACCCACTATTGGCATTTCACCAAAAGAGACTGGGGGTGCCCGTTGCTTGGGTGGCACACGTTGGCACTGGGCACAGGATTTGACATATCTGATAATATCAGTATTTACTCCTGGCCACCAATAATGAGTGGTTATACGTTGGTTTGTGGCGTTCTGTCCCATATGTCCGCTGAAGGGAAGAGAGTGCCCCATTTCTAGGATTTGGCTTCTGTACTGTTTCGGTACTAAGAGCTGGTTGTAACCTTGGTCAGGCTTGCCCGTTCTGCGATAAAGTACGCCATCCTTAGAAAAAATGTCCCCTTGCTGTCTGGGTTCCTTAGCCATGGGCAGTTTCCTAAAGCAGGGTGCCAAAGTAGGGTCCTTTTGTTGCGCTTCTTTAAGTTCCATGGGTAACAAATTAGGCGCAGGCTCCCGTTCCTTCTTGGTTTGCCCTCTTATAGTTACTGCTGCCTTAATCGGCTCTTCCGGTTTCCCGATACACACGTATCTCCCGCCAAGTATGACTGGGTAGATGGGATCATCCATAACAGCCGCTTTGATCACACCTCTGACAAAATCAGAGTGGATCTCCACCAATACAATGGGAAGCGCTGTAGGTGCATCACTGTTACGAACTCCACAAAGTTGGACGGTCTCTTTTGTCTCTTGACCGAGTTTAACCAGGTTTGTGGCAACAATACAATCATACGAAAGCCTCGTGTCAAATAAACAAGAAGTTTGAGAACCGTTCATAATAACAGTACCTCGCGTTGAGGGTGTATCCCCAACAGGTTGGGAATCACTGTCAATAATTCCGCCTTGCGAGACTGTTAGCAAGCATCCGATGCGTTTCGGCTCTGTGTGCTCACTCTGATCATTAGTCCCATGTTCAGGGGTTTTTCCTTTGCCACCTTGTCCTTTCTGGCCACGCTGCCATGAAGGGCGGTCGGGTTGATCAGACTGTTTACTGTGGTTGGGGTACTTGTTTTTGTAGAACTTGGATTTTTCAGGAGGGGGGTTTTGAGGTCCAGTTTCTCTGTGGTTATTTTGATTAGAAACATGAGGAATATGAGAAGATTGGTCTAGATTATTTTTCCGAAAATGCTCTTCTGTCGGTTTACGTTTTGTGGCCGGCAGTTCGGCTAGCGCATTTTGATAGCGCTCAGACTTTTCTAAGATGTCTTCAAGCTTTTCTGCCCCCTGCTCGGCTAGGAATCTCCGGGTATCAGCAGACAAAGTGTTCTTTATTTGTTCTGTAATAACAAATTCCCCCAGACCTTCATAGGTAGAGGGGAGCTGTGAAAGCTCAAGGCACTTTGTTAGGTATCCCTTCAAACGAGACGAGAACTGTTGAAAAGTTTCAGAGCTCTCTTTCCTGCGGTTACGAAACAGTTGCAGAAATTTGCGAGCATTCATTTCAAAGCGCTCCAGTAACGCTTTCTTCAACACATCATAGTTGTCTTGTTGGCTGCTTTCCAGTTTGGCGTAAACCTCATACGCACTGCTTTTCAGCGCCTGAGAAAGCTTCATGTTCCAACGCGACCTCTCTAAACCGTACAGAGTTGCAATTTTCTCAAATTTCTTTAGCCAAGTGTCAATCTTCTCATTAGGACAAGGGAAAGATTCAAGCGTAAAAGACATCGCAGTGAGGTGAGTAGATTGAGTATTAGAATGATCAGTTAAGGAAGAATGAGGAGAAGACTCTCCATTGCTGGAAGTAGAGGCCGCACCACGACTTTGGAACTCTAGAGTTTTAAGCGCCAACTCGTGCCGTCTCTGTTCCCTCTCCTTCTCATGCTGTCTCTCCTTCTCTCTTTCCTCCTGCTGTCTCTCCTTCTCTCTTTCCTCATGCGGCATCCTGCGAATTTCCATTTCCTCCTCAATCTTTTTCTGCTGTAATAGCCGATCTTCCGCTTCTTTCCTCTCCGCTGCTTCTTATTTCCTCCTTAATTCTTCTTCTTTCTTCTCCGCGTCATATCTCTCAAGTTCGTCCCTGACAAAAGCTTTTGCTTCGTCTCCGTCCAAACCTTCTTGTCTCGCTTCGTCCCTGAGCATCTGCCTAAGCTTTGCCCTCTCCGCCATATTAAATCAGTGGCTGAGACTAAGTCGATAAAGACGTAAGAAGAAAAAGGATACTCTGGTTCCTACCACGTACGAGAAATTACCAAAATCAAAAGATGATATACTTCACCCTGGGATACCTCCTCCAAAATAATAAAGTATCTAACTATCGCTGCTATTAATCGGCAATAAAGCACCTAATGCAGACGACTACGCCAAATAAATGGTAGTTAAGATTACTTACTGAAAAATAAGTTGCTACAGTGGAAAACAAAATAATTATTGCAAAAATTTAAAGAGAAAATAAAATCCCTTAATTTTTTTAATCCACTATCAAGTTCACCCCTGAAGACAGTTAGGGTAAGGGAGGCAATTTACAGGACGTAATTGTCTGAACGCATTCCTTAGCTTTGCTCAAACCTCTACTTCTTCAGAACCCTGTGAATGTTATACACTCACAAAACTTTACCAGCGTTTAGTATTACAAAATCAGTAATTAACATATATTCCGACAAAATCAACATGTAAACCAAATGTATAATGCTCAATACTGCTGTGGAAAAACAATTATTAGCCGTGTGGTCAGCACGCCCATAAAACAGATCGTTACGTCTAGGGGATAGTTAATTTTAAAAAATACAAAACTCACAAGACATCACACTCTTACTCTATATCAGAATTTAAAAAAATCTCAGACGAGCTGATATTTGTCGTCTCGTCTTCCTATTCTAAGTTCAAAAACCGGAAACGAGCCCCCATTTGTCGTAAATTTTTGATAAGAGAATTAAGACTTGGGTTGGTCCCTTCTGAATAGGTTGGAAGGAGTGATAGTCACAGTGTGAGATAGAAATACAAAATAGATTTCCACGAGTGAGGTGGTAGAATAGTGATAGAGGCTGTCTCTGAGAGTGGGAAATCTTCTCTCTCTCTCTCTCTCTCACCTATCTTCTACGACAGATCTAAAGTAGCCAGACAGTCTAACGCATATACATTAAATATATTTATATATATATCCACTCACGTGCACGCACATTCAAGTGGCGACAGGTAGACACACAGACGTGGGAAACTATAACAAATGATTATATATATATTTAGAACGAGCTGACCAACATGCTGATTAATTTATTGTTAAGTTTATTTATCATTTTAAACTTACGTCACAACATGTAAAATTACATTTAAAAAAGCATATACACAAAATCATAAACAAATCAAGGAATGCTACAAGAACTGGTAGTCCCACAGTTATGATCTTCCCTCGATGGATAGCCCACAGTCCCGTTAGGAGAAAGATGATAGCACAAAGAGTCCCAGATACATATGATTGAGTCTAAGAGTTTCCCCCGTTTAAGGTATGAACAGACCTGATACTATAATCTAGTTTAAGGGAAAATATTGTTAGCAAAACAAACTTGCATGAAGAAAGTTATGACAGCAAATAGGGGTCAAAATACAACGGTAAAAATAACACTCAGACCTGCGTTCACTCTATTCATTCAGCCGTTGCCACGTGCGCACATTTATACTTACAGCTTTGATCGCTGCCTCTGGGAACATAATTTTCTAGGACCTTCACACAGACCCGTAAATGCAGTCTCGACCAAAAAATCCCCAGTTCCAAAAAGACGTACTGAATTCTCTGTCTCAGGGAACGATTCCTTGGGTGTTCTTATTTTTCGGATGTCTGTTTAAGTCACATTACATTTGTCCAGGCACGAAAGTTAGCGGAGCACAGTGTCACTAGCGTAGGTTTCTAGAAATGAGGAATATCAGGTCGGGTGCCTTATCTCAGTATATGACTATATTTGGTCACCACACTACTAGTCAAAACTCTGTCGAATGTTACTGATATTTTGCTTGCCACAGCGGCTGATCTGTACTTAAGTGTTATTCTGGAAGAATTAATTCTGGCGCGATAGGCCTTTTACTTCATTTAACTGTTACAGTTCGTGTAATGAAAGTGCTTAAGTTCTTCACAGATAATGTTCACGTACTAGAACGCTGGCAAAGTTTGGGTACCACAGTATTCACTGAATAAAGAAAAATACATATGAAATATTTTACATATTATGAACTCAATATAACTTACATTTTTTAACTGCAAGCGTATAACTTGACTTATCATTTAAAACTTCCCGTGAAATAAGTTATATATAACAATCAATCATCATGAATTAGGAATACCTACGGATTCCGTCAACACTCATGAGGCATCTAGCGTTTATAAGTTAGTTTTAGAAAAATTACTCTCGTCTGATTATTTAGCAGTAAAATTAAATTCATTATAGCTACATTGTTGTTTAAGCTAGAAATTATAATTTATTCTGCTTTCCACTGAAACACGTCACTAGAAAATAATACAGACTTATATATTAAGCGCTCTGCACCAAATCTAACTAGTGAAATAAAATAAGCGATTTAACACTTTAAACACTTCACGAAATACTAGATAATATGTATAATATTTTACCTCCACACAGAATTTACAGGCGGTCGCACAACTTTGGAATTATATGCTTATATTTATTGGTAGTCTAGAAGTTCGGCAAAATGTTTGCCAAGAACAAACTAAGATTTCGCTATACCGCTTATTCTCTTAGCACGAAACGTCCTGTCTACTGCGAATTTAGGAGCGAGAATGAAAATCTAGTTTCAAACTCTGGTTAATATCTCTCAAACAGACAAAGATGTGGACGTTTATTTCGCAAAACGAAATAATCGCCCCTTTCCGTCTATAACACTTACGTAACTAGAAGACTTAAACGCGTGCCGTAACTGCCACCTACTGACCGCGAGTACGCGTGGCAGTTGCGAGTCTCAGACGGCTTGTCTCCAATGCCCCGGCAGTTTTCACACTTCACGCTGACCATGGCCCGCAATGAGGGTCGTGTCAGGTGGAATTTCCAGACAAATGTCTCAAACTGCACCGTAGAGGTGTCAGTTATCGCGCTTTTCCTGAGCGCTCAGCCGAAGAAGCTGCGCCTGTCAGCTGAAAGTGCAGACATAGTCTGATCGTATGTCTGAGATAAGCGAAAGTCACAGTTTCGTGTCCTGACATCTAATGCAAATAGAAATGCATTTAACACTCTCCCGTCTCTGTAGAGACTGACACGTTACGTCATAACTGCGTTCTCAGTTTTGAGAAAAGAAACAGGTAAACGTTAGAATGGGAAAATAGTAATGTATATAGTCGCAAACGAACGAATGCGAAAAACACAGGAAAAAGGTAAAGAGCGATAATAAAAATAGAGGATACAGGTGACAGAAAAGAAGAAGATAAAGGCAATTTAATGATCATAAAACGTATGTGACAGATGGGTTCCTCGAAGTCTCACAAATGATCACCGAATGCAAAGGAAAGCAATTTCTTCGGAATTGTTGGAGCATTTCAACGCTGATGGAGAGAACTTTTTGGCTAAGATCGTTACAGTTGACGAAACCTGGGCACATCATTTTGAACATGAAACAAAAAGACAGTCAATGGAGTGGCATCATCCGCAATCCCCACGAAGAAAGAAATTCAAGACAATTCCTTCAGCTGGAAAGATCATGATCACTGTCTTTTGGGACATTGAAGGTGTGATTCTTGTGGACGTTATGCCAAGAGGAGAGACAATCAATTCGCAAGCTTACATTAAGACATTTGTGATAGGGTGGGCGAGATGATGATTATGTTGTGATGTGTGATCACTCTCTTGCTACACTCGCACCGACCCGAACAACAATAAAACTCTTGATTCTAGAGGCAGGGGCTATATTTATTTTTACAGCCCATTCAGTGACAAAGCAAACATTAAACAAATAAACTAGCGAACATAACAAAACAAAACAAAACAAAACTAAACACCCAACAGTGCCCGATGCTAATCTGAAGAAGCAAACAAAGCACAGAATAGTTAAAATCATAATATAATACTGAATGAGAAACACCACGCTCTCACCTGTCAAACTGTCCTACGCCGCCACCTGACACACTCAACTATCACACACCCACACACTCATGTGTGTCATCCAATGCGACTAGTAAGGTGTTGTGCGTGGGGCTGGCAACCTCACCATGTAACACAGGGTGCTACGGAAACCACTACTGCAAGAGCACACACTCAGCTATCACACACACACACACACACTCATGCATGTCGTCCAATGAGACTAGTATGGTGTTGTGCATGATGCTGGCAACCTCACCATGTAACACAGATTGCTACCGAAACACTACTGCCCTAGCATATGAATATTTAATATGGAGGCAAACCACACTGTTGGCCCCATGCTCCCTCAGGAGCGGAGAAGAGAACTATATACCTTGAAGTGAGCCCACGTGCTCTCACAACCATTCCTCACATAACCATAATTAAATAATCATAAAATGGACATAAAATAATATTCTTCAACTACATGTACAACAAATACTCTCAGTAATGAGAATAAGCTACTACCTCGTAACCGATCCACATCAGTATTCGTTACTGCATTCTGAAGCATGTCGTATGTGACGACTGGTGCCCCTGGCAACAAGCGTGTCGTATATGACCACTGGTGCGACTGGGAATCTCATCACATGAAACACATCGTTACCGAAACAACGACTGCAATAGCATAAAAATGCTTCTTGTCGGCTCGTGATAGACACCAGCCACATTGGTGTTTCCATGCTCCGCCGGGAGCAACCAGAGAAACACATGTCTCAACAAAGGAGTGGCCTCGCGCTCTCCAGAAATCTAAATACATATTCTCACCTCACAGTAACCCATTAAATATATACAGTAGAATAATCAATCATCGTGAAATACGCTCAATTACTTTTACATTAGAAAAATAAAATATAATTATTCTCGACTTAAACCAAACTGGAACTAAATACACAACGTGTCACATGGCGTAACATTATAGGTTTACCACGCGGGGCGTGTTATTCGCCGCTTTTTATACAGTCCTCGCCACGTGGCTACAATCTTGCTATTGTTAATCTTATCTACATTCCCGTGAAATAGCTTCATACTATATATGCCTTTCTGATAACATTTCTGTCAAGTTTCATGTATAAAACACTCTCCTACTAAATTTGCCCGGTCTGATGGATGAAATACTTGATACTAAATTCTCACATCTGGATTTAGGCTGCCTAATAAAACCTATCAAACATTATTTTCACTCATCTATCATTTCTTCAAGACTAAATCATAATGTCTTAAAAAGACATTTCCTTTGGGAACACATCTATCTATTTATTTAGACCTAATTCACTAAGCATTAAAATAGCCACCTCGATCTAATTTCAGAATTATAGAAAACTAATTCTAATTTATATTAACTCACGTGCTCAAGGCATTTACAGCTTGGCTCTGTGTGTCTTTCTTCGTCTGTTCTCTCTGGGCGGCTGATACTAGGAAAGGTCGCTGCTGGCCTTCGCATGCTTTATATAGGCACTAGGCTAATCACTCCCTTTTAGTGCGCTGTGCGGATTAATCTTGGCTACTTAAATATCACACGCGATTATCGCTTTAGGAATAGCGAAAACACAAATAAAACCTACAGCTATTTAATATAACACAATTCTACACCACAACTTAATTTAAATGCATTATTATGGCATCATTACATATCTTCTACTTCAGACTTTTCACAACCCAGAATGCTTCGCGCACATCAAAAATAATCTGCCTAGAAACAGGTAGGGGGCGGGCGTCTCCTTTTCGGCCCCAGCACATATCTCCCTCCTGATTTTGTTGTCGTCCCGACAACATCACTACCTCATCACTACCTCTGGCGCTTCAGTCGAAATCTCTTAGATCGTTGGTGCTGCGCCTGATTATTTCTCAGCGTCGATGTTTTGGGCTTAGATTCTGCATTCGGTACAACCCGGCTGGAGACACTCTTGGTCGTCATGTCTCCAGTTGTACGTTGCCGGGCTGTCAGCCGCTGTGGTCTTGAAGACTCGCTCACCAGTGCCGCTTCGCTGTCTGCCCGTGACATCTGCCTGTCAGTGCTTGCAGCTGTCGAGTTTGAAGAGAGATTGCTTTTGACGTGCTTTCCACTCATCTTGTGTGGACGGTGGCTTACATTCCCCACAGTCTGCTTTTCATGAGTCTCCTCGTCTGGACACCGATGTGCACTCCCACCTATCTGCTTAGGATGGGTTTCCTCCCCTAGACGATGGCCAATTCTCTCGACGCCCTTAGTGTGACCGTTGTCGTGGCCATCTCTTGGCTTGCGCCCTAAAGGCAACCTGGTTGTGACAGTCCGTCTAGGGAAAGAGCTCCTTGAGGGACAGGCGGCTATCAAATGTTCTGGGGATTTGCATCCAAAACATCTCTTCGGAAGCGGACCTTGAGGGCACTTGGCTGCCATGTGGTCTGACAGGTCTCCACAATTGTAGCATCTTATCTTTCTGGGCTTCCTCTGTGCCATCATGGGTCGCTTTCTGCTGCTCTTACACTCTTGACCGCCACTGCCGCATACATAAATTGCTTCCATGCCCTGGACCGATGGTTTGCTGTCAAACTCTACTCGTTCATTCCTCGCCAGACTCCGGAATCCCTTTCTGTAGATCTTGGTCTGATGTACGAATACATCAATACCACCATCATCTGGCGTGATGAATCCCCATCCCCTGTGAACACTATACCACTTGCACATCCCTTTTCGCCTTGTCGGTGCCACTGCTTTTATTGGTGCTGTCAGCTCACAGCTTCCCTTGACGACAGCCTGACTCTCACATACAAGAAGGGCTAGTTGCGGTTCATGCGGGCACACCTCCTCGTCTTGCGTTGGCTGTTCCCGCGGACACACCTCGTCTTGCGTTGGCTGTTCCCGCGGACACACCCCCTCGTCTTGCGTTGGCTGTTCCCGCGGCTGGCATGGTGCTCTCTTTCTCTGCACCTCCTCTTGTGCTGGCGAACTGGCCTCTGACATCTGTGCTATCTGGGACTTTAGGAAGGATAACTCTGCTCTGAGTGCCTCCTTCTCCTTCTGAACTTCTGCACTTGCTATCTGGACCAGTGTCTCAGGCTTTTTACTTTCACCATAAACAGCATATTCCCAAGGGAAACTCCTGGTCATCTCACTGACTGGTGGTTGCTTGCAGTAGGCTTTTTTGACAATTTACAGTAACTTCTCAGGGCTGGCCTTGGCTCCACCATGTATCCGTAATTCTCTAGATACCCATTGTGTAACGTTGTTCCATATCATGTCTAACTTGTCTTCTGCACAAAAAGGCGCCACCTTCCACGCGGCTTCCACATCTTCCACAAACTCTTGCCAAGTGGGTCTACCCTCTCCACTAAACAACCTTATCTCTGGCTCCTTCACGTACAATATCTTCACAGGCGCATTAGCCATCTTGCTGCAGGAATGCACTGCTGGGTGTTTACTATATTTGTTCGTTCGCTGTTTGCTCGGTGTCACTGTCTGCCTTATCCTGCCGACGACGCCAATTGTGAAAGGGTGGGCGAGATGGTGATGATGATGATTATATTGTGATGTGTGATCACTCTCTTGTCACACTCGCACCGACCCGAACAACAATAAAACTCTTGATTCTAGAGGCAGGGGCTATATTTATTTTTACAGCCCATTCAGTGACAAAGCAAACATTAAACAAATAAACTAGCGAACATAGCAAAACAAAACTAAACAAAACTAAACAGAACACCCAACAGTGCCCGATGCTAATGTGCTCAAGGCATTTACAGCTATGAACTTTTCTAACGAGACCTTTGATATCATCTTGAACGGGGAAAAACTACAGAAAGTTGAAAGTTTCAATTATTTAGGCAGTAAAATGACTCAGGATGGTGACACAACAAGAGAAATCCATACTAGAATTGCTTTGGCAGCTAGCGCCTTCAATAGATTATCTAACATTTGGAAATTACGATCATTGAATATACATACCAAGCTTCGTCTGTTTAATTCAAATGTTATCTCAGTGTTAACATACGGCTGTGAGAGTTGGAAAATAACAAAATCATTGGAGAACAAGCTGAATACATTCGAGAACAAATGTCTTAGAAAACTCATGAACATCAGTTGGAAAGAATTCAAGACTAATCGACAAATAAGAGAAGACTCTAGGCAGAAATATGTCTCCGACTATATAAGGAAAAGACGATGGTCATATATCGGTCATGTCCTACGAATGCAAAACAACAGAATACCACTACAGGCGCTCACTTGGGTTCCTGAGGGTAAGCGGAAAAAAGGAAGACCAAAAGAAACACTCAGAAGAACAATAATAAGAGAAGGAAGAACGTTGGGCCTAAATAATGTGCAAGAGCTAAGAGGAGTGGCGTCACAACGAACAACCTGGAGAGCACTGGTTTCTGCCTTATGCGCCGTGTTTGGCGCTTAAAGAATTTATTATTATTATTATTATTTACAGCTTGGCTCTGTGTGTCTTTCTTCGTCTGTTCTCTCTGGGCGGCTGATACTTTAAGAAGGCCCGCTGCTGGTTCGCTATCTCTTTTATACGCCCAGCGCGCATTAAGTGAGTGATGCGCCGTAGGGCCTATTCTTCTTATGCTAGTTTCTCTCCATTCATCCTGGCAACTACTCCCATAGTAAGAACTGAACTCTGTGACCCCTCAGCAGACAAGAACACTCTAGGACCACTACTGAAAACCATCGCTTCAGAAACTATAGATTCATATCCACAAGACATCATCCATGTCAACACAGATGGATCTGCATTTAAAGCTACCACCAATGCTGGATATGGCGCAGTGATAAAATATCCCAACCTGCACCCAGAAGACCACACTCTCATCTTTGACCCTTGTGGAGAAATTTGTTCCAGCTATGATGCAGAAATAACAGCACTAGAAAAAGCATTGTGCCGGATAATCTCAGACTTTGAAAGTGGCATCACTCCACCTGAGGATATTGTTATATTCTCAGACTCAAAATCAGCACTCCAAGTCCTAGAAAGCAAAATGTCTCCTAATATTAATAACATCTGCAGATTAATTGACCAACTATTCACTTCCTATTGCGTCGAAGTTACACTCCATTGGATCCCAGGGCATGTCGGAGTCCCAGGAAATGAAAAAGCCGATAAACTATCCAAAAGAGGAGCAGCACTGCCCCAGTTCCCATCAAGTACCACACTGCAAACCTGCCAACAGATCCTGAGAAACAATTATAGGCAAGAATGGCTAAACCAGTGGGCTTCCTCCTAGACAGGGCGTCCATTCTTCAAACATCAAGCTAAACCAAACCCTCAAGATCCAGTTAAACAACTGAAAAGAAGAGATCAGAGTCTAATTTTTGCAGCTGAGAACAGGCCACGCCCCCGTCAATAAACATTTAAATAGAATAGACCCACTACGTGAACCAAACTGTAGGCACTGCCACCACCATGAGGAATCAGTTGAACACCTACTGTTACAGTGCCCAAGACTAACATACCTGCGACACCAGCTACTCCCATCGCACCCAACCATCCACAATACACTCTACACATCATCACAACAACTGAGGAAGACTAGGACCTTTGTCAGAGAGGCAATGGGCTGTCAAGAGCTACCTGCTCACAGCTAAAGGGATTATATCATCATCATCATCATCATCATCTCCATCTACCTGTTTTACCTTATATATGCCAGGACATCGAACTATGGCATGACATAGATCTGTCTTGTTATGCTATCAACAGGTTTCCTCAGTGCGTGTCTTATCCATCACCAGCATTGTCGTCCGTTCCCTCATTTAAAGTATTGCCTGTGGGGGAAAATTTGGCATCTATTTTTTCTTGGTGCGGGGGGAGGGCTGGTTAAAATCTAAAATCTGCCTGATATGATAGGAAACTCTATATAGAGCGTTACAACGAGAGGCAATCTTGATAGCCACATTTACAGAGAAACAAACAAGTTGCTAATGTCAAATTGCTAGAAGATGCTGGCTTACCGACTATCCATCCTCTACAGGCATTCAGTCACGCCACCAGTGATAGTAAAGCATTTACAGATAACTACCGCATTCATTCTAACTCTTTTTTTTTCTTCTTCTTCTACTTCTTCTTCTTCCTTCTTCATCATCTTTTACTAACTGTGTATGCCATAGGCGTCGAGCACAGTGGCAGATCTACAATGTTAGGGCCCTGAAGATTGAACTTTTGGAAGGGGCCCCTTTAAAAAAAGTGTTGGGTGATGGGAAAGAAACGTATTATAGAGAAAAATGGAAACTTGATCTTAAAGGCCCTGAAGCTAAAGCTTCATTAGCTTTATAGTAGATCTGCCTCTGGTTGAACGTAGTGTTGCTCATTCGTTTCCAATTTAACGGAACTTAACTCAACATGGTGTCCTGCCACGTTGCATTTCTTTAATATGTGATTGACATCCTGCATCTATCTTCTCCAGGAATCTTCTGCCTCTGGTCTTGTCACTGTAATACTACGTTGTCCATCCTGCCGGTTAACCGGAAATTCACTCTTCGCCACGGCTTTTTTTTTTTTCGTCGTTGTTCTCAGCGTTTTCCTTTCATTGATGTATGCAAACGACGTCTCTGAACTCTTTTGTTTCTCAGTAAGTTTTTGTTAGTTTTGTTCATTGTTTTCCTCAGACACCTCTCTTCATACATTACGATGTTTCTTTCATGTCAATGATTTATGTTTCATGTTATTTGTTTATTGATTTCTCATTCCTATTATTTGATTAATGATTTCTCTTTCATTGTATTGGATACTGTTTTCTCATTTACATCAGTTGAAAAATTATTTCTCATTCAGATTATGTGATTTATGATTTCTCATTCGTTGTATTTGACTAGTGATTTCTCTTTGATGTTATTGTATTAATGGCTTCTCATTTACATTATTAGCTGAATGATTTCTCTTTCGTGCAATGAGATTGATGATGACTCTTTTGCAGTTCCTTATAAGTTTCTCTGCCATGTTATTTGATGTTCAGGACATACATAAATCGACATCCAATGACGGTTTTAATATGACACTTTTTTCTATCAGTGTCAAATATGTTCATTATGCAAAACGCGCAAGAGGAATAGACAGAAGTCCACGGAAATAACGAAATCGGTCAGAACAATTGTGTCATTTCACGGGTCTCTGAAGAAAAAAAAGAAAGTATAAGACTACTAGTCACCGTAGTACTACTTCATTCCATCTCCATTTTTGGCCAAAACTGACCCGAGGTCATAAATCGACGTCATATTGATTAATCTGTCATCCTAACAAATATCTTACAGTTAAAAGTTTGGATCACTATTGTCGTGGGGTAGTTTTGAGGAGAAGGTCGACAGGTTTGAGGGAAGAATAAAAATAATAACTACTCGTAGAGGAAAATCTTCCAGACTGCAGGTTGAATGCACTGTCTCTCCTCGGGAATTAGTCCACTAGAAAACCTTTCTTAATAGAGAATTCTGGCCACTAAACAGGATATTTTCTGGACGATAAATTCTTTGTCCGAAATTCTACAAAGAACTATGTATAGTACATTTACCTCTGTGGCCCCTCTCATAGTCCTTGTACGCTGGAAAAAAGGTACTTTACCATCTTACTGTGGCCCCCTTGAAATATGGCATGGCCCTCTGGGGGGGGGGGGGGGGGGGGGGAGGGGGGGGCGGAAATATGGCCCACGTTAAGAGCCACTAGTGTAAAATGTAGACATAAGAAATTCTAACTACAACCAAACGGGTGTATTAGGTGGGCGTTTGGAGAACAATGTTCAAAATCCTGGCAGACTGTAAAGCGCGTTGAATAAAAGGTTAAAGTAGCCCCGATAGATTGTAGTGGGTTTGATGGTATTGTATGGTGGTGATATTTCTAAGTGTGATGCATGAGGTCAGCTGTGAAGGCTCCTGAGATAAAATGTAGCTGTAAATTGTCAGAAGGCCCTTCTTGCTACCACTACGACCTCACACCTATCTTTTTTTTTACTAATGAATGTGGCGACGTTAAATGTCTAGGGTAATGATATGTAATGTGTTGTGGTAGTTTACAGACACACACACAGATATTTACTAAGTCTAATAATATTAATAAAATGTTATAATACACGGAACTAACTCAGTTGTGTAAAATTTTGATAGTAATTTTCTTACATTTATTTGTTCTGGACCAAGGTTTTATTTTGGCCAGAACATATGAAAGGTTTTAGAAATTATGAAAAAATGCATAAATATTACATAATAAATGCAAGGTGTGTACATATATATGTTACTAGACTAGTTAATATTATAACTGGTTATAGTAGTAATCTATTGTGGGAGAACTTTTAATGGATGTGCTGTTGGGGTGGCCTCATCACTCCCTGTCTATGGTGACTACACATTATCCAGTTATTAGATGGAATTTTTATGGGTGTGTTAGGAAATAAGTTGAGTTGGTGAACTCTCAGCAGACCAGGCTCTCACGTAACTTGAAGGTGTAGCTCTGGTGCTGAGATCTGGTGGCCCCACCTCTCCGTGCTTGGGGGCAATATCAGAAGTCTGGTGGCCCCACCTCTCCGTGCTTGGGGGCAATATCAGAAGTCTGGTGGCCCCACCTCTCCGTGCTTGGGGGCTATAATAGGATGCTCTGACCAAATATTACTGCACGGGTCCACTCTGGTAAAATTCAACAACTCATTTGACACCGCATTGGTGCCAACTGAAACTCACAGCTCTGCAATCAAAGTATTAGTCATGTGTCAGAATTCCATCCTCTAACCATTTCTGGACACAACACTACACAACAACAACACCACATAGACGGGTCAGATCTTTCTGACCAAACAACACATCTTACCAAGTTGGTTTCACATAGGATAGGTTCTCCCAGACTACAGATTCTGAAATATGTTCATTAGTTTCCTGCCATAGAATAGGATAGGTGATATGTTTCACTGATCTCAACACTTGATCTGTCCTTCCTAATCCTTGCTGGAGTTTATGTATTTTATTTGTCTCTAGACCCTGAACTGGGGCGGGGGGTCTAGAGCGAACTCTTACTTGTTGTAAGGAACAGATTATGCTATTGCAGTATCAAATCACTCGAACCTTAAACAAATATTAAAATGTACAAAGAAATAATTTCAGTCTTACCAGAATTATGAATATAGTACACAGTTAAATAAATGCTAGCAAAACTCAGCTGAGCTGCTGGCCTTATGATGGCGTCCCTCTAAATACTTCAATAGCTTCTGGGAATTACACCACTTAATAATTCACTGTGTTTACAAGGACAGCTAATACTGAATGGCACAAAATGCGCGTCTGAGCGCCGATAATATCTTCATCTAGGGCCAATCGCTGCCTTTTCTTTTTTCAAATTCAAATATCCTACCACAAAGTCATTTCAGTCAGACCTCAGTCAAGTATGCCTTATTGTCCGTCCGTCTCTACTTGCGTTTCACAAAAAAACACACTTGTTTTTTGAACCAACCCTGCCTTCCCCTACACAATTTCGCCTTTAAAGTTATTTTTAGCCACAATTCACCATCCCACCCCGTCTCTTCATTCTACTAGATTTTAGCACTTGCGTCTTCAAGGCCACAACTTTTTTGAAAATTTATGACATGTTTTATCTCAATGCAGACGCTCGCTGATATGAACAACACAGTCTTTTGTCAATATCTTTCGTATTATCTGTCCGTCTGTATAAATGACAGCATATTATTTCACTGCTCAAGATGGGCCATCCGGCCAGCTAGGTTTTATATTCCTAACATTATTATTAAGAAAAGTTACTTTTCAAATATTTTCTAGAATTTTCTGGAACACGCTCATCACTGCATTCAAATAAACGGGCTAAGTTATAGCAAAAGCGTCCAATAAATGACTGTGGCGTATAATATCCAAGGTCCCTTTTGTCGATTTCTTTACTTTATGTCAACTTGGAGACGTGACTTTTTCCTCCTTTCCCCACCACTTGCGCCTTTTAGCATTGCTAGTTTCAAGCACGCGTTCAGTCAGATTTTTCTTTTGATCTCCGTTCCGTTTTGCCTTCAAGTCTAACAATTTAATTTCCATGGCGGGTGATGACCCGCGGCGTGGGCGATCATGTATTCTAGCAGCTTACGCATTAATTTTTATCCCTACGTTGTATCATTGGAGATATTTTAACGTTGTATCATTGTTAATTTTGTGACACATCTCCCCACTTGAAAACATGCCTACGGCAAGTTCCAAAACCAGTGATACACATAGATAAAATCTCTCCTTACGCCTGCCATTACTCTAATTTTGATCACAGGGGTGCCGACTGAGGAAATCTGCACCGACATTCAATTTGCCTGGGATATATTGGATACTAAACTGATAAGGTTGAAGCAATAAAGACCACCTCAGCAATCTTGCGTTTTCATGCTTAGCCTGAGATAAGAATACGAGAGGCTGATGGTCCGTCTCGACCACAAAAGTCCTACCATACAGATAGATTTGAAACTTCTTTATTGCCCAGACTAACGCTAAACATTCTTTTTCGCTTGTGGAGTATCCTTGCTCCGCCTTATTCAATTTGCGGCTTGCATAAGCGACTGGTTTCAGTTCCCCATCAGGTGAAGATGATCTTTGCAACAAAGCCGCTCTGAGTCCTACATTACTTGCATCGGTTCTTAAGACAAAATCCTGTGTCAAATCAGGTAGTTTGAGAATAGGCTTGCTAGTGAGTTTTTCCTTTAAGTCTTGGAACGCTAATTCACTTTGCGCAGTCCAATTAATTTTATCTGGAAGTCCCTTGCGAGTCAGATCAGTCAGAGGAGCACAAATAGAGTTAACATCTTTGTTATATTTTTGATAAAATCCGCATAACGACACGAATGATCGCACGTCCTTTTTTGTTTGTGGTCTAGGTGCTCTCTGCAGTTTTTCCAAGTTCTTGGGATCAGGGGTCATGCTACCCTGATATACAGTGTGTCCCAAGAATTCCAACTCTTTGCATCCAATGCAACATTTTGTTGGCCTAGCAGTCAATTTCGACTCCCTAAGCCTATTAAATAACATTTCTAGAGCTTCAATGTGTTCTTCAAATGTCTCTGTGGCGACGAGAATATCATCCATGAAATTCGTGATACATGGGTTATTCAGGGGATCCAACAATTTGCGCATCATCCTTGAAAATACACTCGGAGCATTTTTCAGTCCGAATGGTAGCATGTTGAATTCATAATGTCCATCCGAAGTGCTAAAAGCCAAATAAGGTCTCACTTCAGGCTTCACTGGGATCTGGTAATAGCCTTTACTAAGATCCACCTTTGAAAAGTATTTTGCCTTGTTCAGTCTGGCAAATAACTGTTTTGTGTCTGGTAATGGATCCACTTGTCCTTCTGTGACAGCATTCAGTTTCCTGTAATCTATGCACAGTCTGTGTTCCCCAGACGGTTTTCTCAACAATACGACACTAGAGCTAAAAGATGATTCACTGTGTGAAATAATCCCCTCCTTCAACAAATAATCTATTTCTTCCTTCAATGCCTTCTCCTTCGCGAACGGAATAGAATAGGCTCTCATACAGATTGGGTTTGAGTCTACCAGTTTCATGTCATACTGTAGCAAATTTGTATGGCCTGGTTTATCTGTTAATACATCGGTATGTTCCTCCAGAACCTGTTGAACTCTCTCCCTCTGGTTTTTAGTCAGGTGCTTACTGACTTTTACCTGTGCTGCTGTTTCACAAGGATGTAATGGGTATTCATGTGAGGTGAAAGGTTCCTTTTGCATTTGAGTTGCGATAGCTAAGGTCAGTAAGGGGGTGCTTTCCTGGAGTGGTCTGTCCAGATACTTCTTTAACAGGTTTACATGATAAACTTTCTCCTTCCCATTTTTATCAATTTTATAGTTTGTTCTAGACACCTTCTCTAGAACCGTATATGGACCTTGCCATCCAATTTGTAATTTATTCTGGCTCCCGGGTAGTAGAAGCAGCACCTTCTCTCCCACTGCCAGTTCTCTGTCCTTTGCCTTCCTATTAAAATATGCTGCATGTTTCTTCCTGGCTTGTTTCAAATTATCATTTGCCAGTTTCCATCCAGCTTTCAAACGAGTGGTCAGTTCGTTCACGTATTGATAAGATGAGGTAACAGTCTCTTCCGCCTTCTCATCTGTCCAGGTCCTTAATAGGGCTTCTAATGGACCTTTTATTGGCCTCCCAAATAGCAGAGTTGCGGGAGCCATCCCGGTTGAACTATGTGGTACCTCCCGGTACGCAAACAATGCGGCGGGCAGGAATTGATCCCACAGATCCGGTTTTTCGTGTGCCAGCTTTCTCAGGATAGAAATGAGAGTCCCGTTGAACCTCTCTACCTGGCCGTTCCCTTGCAGATGGCACGGACTACAATGAAAGTGTCTGGCTTGAAATAGCTTAAAAACTTCTTCCGTTAGTTTCCCCTTGAACTGAGAACCATTATCCGTCAAGATTTGATGCGGGAATCCTAATCGGGTAAATATTGTAAGTAGTGCCTCTGCTACATGTTTTGAATCAATTGATGGCAGGGCTACCGCCTCTCCCCACATAGAACAAGTGTCCACCAGAGTAAGGATGTAACTGTTCCTCCTCTTGGTCCGAGTGAGAGGTCCTACAATATCCACTGCAACCCTCTCAAAAGGTGTTCCCACTATGGGCATTTCCCCTAGAGTTGCAGGAGCAGTCTAGTGCTTTGGAGCTACCCTTTGACATTCTGGGCAGGATTTGACATATCTTTTTATATCCTTCGTTATCCCTGGCCAGAAGTAATGACAAGCTATACGCTGTCCTGTGGCGCTGATCCCCATGTGACCACTGAAGGGAATCGCATGCCCGAGTTCCATCACTTTATCCCTATATGAAGTGGGAAGAACCAGCTGGTTGTGACCATTTGTTCCAGTTCCGGCCTTCCTGTATAAGAGTTTGTTCTTCATAAAATATTCCCCCTTGCTCGGAGGTGTGTGGCATTTGGGCAATTTTTTAAAACATGGCTTGAGTGTCCTATCCTCAGCCTGCGCCTTCCTCATCTCCTCTGGATGAGCATTTATAGGTTCACCTTCTTCCTCCTTCTTCTGTGACCTGGTCTGCACTGTCGCCATGATCACAGGTCTCTCGGGATTCCCCAAGAAGACGTATCTACACCCCAATATCAGAGGGTAGATTGGTTCATCTATCACTGCTGCTCTGATTTCTCCTTCCACATAGCGAGTTTTCACCGTTATCCTTGCGATGGGAAGTGTCATGAGTGGTATGTCCTTAGTTGCCCCTTGTATTTCCACTGTTTCTGTGGTATACTGACTTGGGTCCACTAGGCTAGACTTCACAACTGAATCATAATCCAAACCTGTATCATAAAGGCACCTTATGGTGACTGTCGTGAGAAATTCTAATCCACATATATAAATTAAAAGTAAATGTAAAGCCTAACAAATAAATTCTATAAAAGGAAGAAGAATGGTAAAGAACAGTGCTGTCACAATGACAGTACTCGAAATCCCCTTTGTTTTATGCTTCGTCTGCAAATTGTAACGTTTCCACGTTAAATATAAGCCACTGCATAAATACAAGCGTTTCCACAACACATTAAAACGGGTATTGCATTTCTAAGAAAAACATTGAGAGGCACACTGCGTAATGACCTAAATTAATCCTAACATTAATTATACTACGTTACCAAAACGAACGAACAGATGGACTCAGATAGAAAGAAGGGAGGGCTGAAGGCAGCAACACAAGCAACACTAAACACGCGTCTCGCTATATTAATGCCACCCCTAACACGCGTGTAAGGCCACATGCACTAACTTTATTTCAGACGGACAGTGATAAAAAACACTACCCTTCCCAGAGTTAGGTTTTAAAACCTGAAAAACGCTTATTGGGGAAACCTGACATTCTACTGTTTTATGTCCGAAATCCTGACATTAGTCTGACAGTACAGCAGGACAGTTGGCGGTTCTAACATAAAAAATAAAAAAATAAAAACAACTACACGACTATCCTAGAAAATACATATTTTGAACGCAGCCACTTAGCTCCATTAAACTTATATATTTGGATTCCTTAAGACTTGCTAACAAAGAATATGTTAAGTGTTACGCAAATAGTCCAGGAATTAATAAATTATAGGCAAAAGAAAATAGTGAGGGTGTCAGACAGCCCCAAAAACATCAGAATCGCTCAGTGAAAGAATTTTAAACCACCATTGTACGGAAATAGGCCACAAGTTACATTTGAATTGATTGGATGGAATGATATGTAAGGCTAAACACGATTAGTCGGACTATAAATGCTATCTTTTGTTGTCAAGGGAGACGGAAGTAAGAGTACTTTTTTTCAAACGATTGGGTAGAGATGGCCTGATTGGTTAGGTCGGTTAATATAGTTAATTGATAGCGTTAGTTTTTATTTCCATGAATTGTGGGACTGTGGTCCTAGTATTGAAGCCGCACCTGGTCTGAGCGTTTGCTGAATCCAGAGGCTGACAGCATACTCTTGGGTCCCTATAGTAACCAGTGAGGTGTCTTCAGAAACAGCGAATAGTCGAGCAGAGGAGTCCTTGCCTGCCGCCATCACGAAAGTTAAGCCCACTCTGGCCAAAAGAGCTCAACACTATGTACCCCTCGTAAATGACACTAACTTAATTAAAGAGGGGCAATTAATTGTTTTAATGTTCGGAACTGAGACCATCTCCAATACTAGTTCCAACATACACAAGCACATGCAGTCATGATGTCTAATAAGAATCTATCTTGAAGAACAAAACCAGTATTACCTCCTATTACCACATCACAACTCACACACATAGAATACTAATATGGTATGTCAATGCAAAGACCACATTTATATCTGTGTACATAATATTTGAAATTACATGTTATTATATTGCCTGGTTCACTGTGTAGTTGAATCAGGATCACTATTGTAGAGAAAATCAATACATATGTACATATCTGAAATTTATCATTGAATCTTTTAAGATAGTCTTCTAGAGTGTTGACTGTTTGTGAGTGTCACAATATTGTCAAGTGTGGTGTAATAATTAAATTGTTTATCTGTTGTTGTTGTGGTGACTTACACTTCATCATTTGCATAACCCTAGACATATAACGTTGCCAACACAATATTCCAGAATAATTCTGACTGAGATATAAATATGTGGCAGTAAGTAAGGTTATCTGTAAAACACTACACATATTAGATACAGATACCTTCACAGCTGATCTCAGTCAGTACACTAAGTCCCTATAAATATTTATATCATCCCACTTTACCACATATATTGGGGTCCGGTCCGGGATTTTGAATCTCTTACTAGTATAAATATTGGGGGTAATTCACTTCAGGGAATATAAAAAGTTAAAAGGTATCCTTGGGTGGAATTAAATAAGGTTGAGCTCTTGGTGCCTGTTTTGTCTATTGGATATATAATTACAGATTATATTGTTTAGTTAGATATTTTATTTAATTAACTGATATAAAATGGCGGACCTGGCCAAATTTCGATCACCGGCTGTACAGACTGCAAAAGAGTTGGGATTAGATGGGCAAGTTATGATTACCTATGTCACTACTGAATGTGACAAATTTATTGAACGCGAAGAAAGAAGGTTTGAGGCCGAAAGAAGGTTAGAGGCTGAAAAAGAAATTAAGAGGTTGCAGATTGAGGCTGAGGCTAAGAGGTTGCAGATTGAGGCTGACAAAGAGGCTAAAGCATTGGAGGCAGAACGAGAAGACAAGCGATTGGCTGCAGAAAGAGAAGAGAAGAAATTAGCTGCAGAAAGGGAAGAGAAGAGATTAGCTGCAGAAAGGGAAGCAGAAGATAAAAGATTACAAAGGGAACATGAGTTACGACTAAGGGAGTTTGAGTTTCAAGGCCATGCTCCTGAAAATGGTGCCAGTCCCTTTGCCTCTGATGCTACGGTTACTCAGGGAGCCTCAACCTCAGCTATGAACTTTCATTTAGATCATTTTGTTGAGAAAGACGATGATATTGAGAGCTATATAAATAGATACGAATTATTAGCTACCACATAAATGGAGCCGCGGTAGCATAGTGGTTAGTGCACTGGCTTCCTAGCGCAGTGGTCTATGGTTCGATCCCCAGATGAGGCGGAAAAATTTTTAGGCCACAAACGGCTCCTGGGTCGACCCAGCCCCAAATGGGTACCAGAGCTACTCTGGGAAGGTTAAGGCGGCCGGCGTGATGCCGACCACATCACCCCTCGTGTGCCGACGGTCAAGATAATATGGGCCTAACACCATATTCCCAATATGCCTAAATGGGCGTGTAACGGGTTCCTTTACCTTTACCTTTTTACATATGGGTTAGAGAGAGAAAGGTGGAGCTTAAAGTTATCTCAGGGACTTCGTGGGGCAGCTTATGAAGTTTTTGCAAAAATGAGCAGAGGTGATCAGGAAAATTATGACATGCTAAAGCAGGCTCTTTTCTTAAGGTATGAGAAGAACGCAGAATTTTACAGAAAAAAAATTTAGGAATGCTAAACTACTGTCAGGTGAAACCTATCACCAGTTCTCTGCACGGATAGAGACATACTTGGAGAAATGGACTTCTCTGGGGAAAACCCAAGATCTTAAGGAAATGATCCTTATAGAACAATTAAGAGAGTCCATGGCTCCAGACCTGAGAAAGTTTCTCATGGAACAAGGTGCAGAGAGACTGGGTGAGTTGCTAACTGTTGCAGAAAGGTATCAGGCGGCTCAAGCAGAAGTATCAGGTAATAAAAAGAAACAGGTGGAAAATTTTAGGGCACCACAGAACTTTAATAAATTTGATCCTAGGTATCATAACAAAGGTAAGCACCAATTTGATAGGCCACGGTATGACAATAAAAATAAAATCCCACAATTCGATGAAAGGAAATATGATGAAAGAAAATCTTACAACCAAGGAAAAAGGTGGTGTAAAAATTGTAAGATGAACAATCATGACACTGACCGTTGCAGAAGGAACCCTATAGTTATGGCGACCCTTCAGGTCAGGTCGACCTCAAGAAAGGAGGAGGATATTATGTTAGATACCACTCCAGAAGAGATGAGGAAGGCACAGGCTGGGGATAAGACCCTCAAGCCTTGTTTCAGGAAATTGTCAACTGGTCATACAACTCCAGGCAAGGGAGATTTTTACATGAAAAACAAGTTGATGTATAGGAAGACTGGAGCTAGATCCAAAGGTCAGGGACAGCTGGTACTTCCTAAAAGATATAGGACAGAATTAATAAGGAGTCTACATGTGAAACCAGATGGGGACCATGAGAAAATTGGTACCATCATGCAAAAGGTGGCTCACAATTATTATTGGCCCAAGGCAAGATGGGACATTGAGAATTTTGTAGAAAGGTGTAGCATAGCACATGAGGGAACACCCACAAGTGGGAACATTGATCAGGACCTGGACACGCCAAGGGGCAAAAGTAGGCCTGAAAATAAGAAGAGAAATAAATTTGATAAAGTGGACCAAAGGGAATGGGAAGCCCCTTTTCACGGACAAGCTTCACTTAACTGTTTTACAATGGCCACTATGCAGAGAGTGCAAAAAGATGTCTTACCCCAGGATAAGCCAAAAATCCCTCAATCGGACTTAAACAAACGGGAGGAAGAGGATGTAGAGAGGAAATCTCTCATCAAGAATTTTAAGTGGGGAGAAAGCCCCAAAAGAAGAATTGGTAGCGGTCGTTTTGTGAATGATAATTCTGGGAGGAAAAATCATCACTATAGAGCTTCAAGTGGAAGAGACCATACCGGGGCATGGACAAATAGGTCCACAAAATTAAAGGTCCATATGTAACTCTGTTACGAACGTGGACGGATGAAAAGGCAGAGGAAAATATTACATCCTCATACCAATATGTGAATGAGTTGACCACTCGTTTAAAAACTGGCTGGAAACTTGCCAATGAAAATTTGAAACAAGCCAGGAAGAAACATGCTGCTTGTTATAACAGGAAAGCAAAAGACAGAGATTTTGCTGTGGGAGAGAAGGTACTGCTTCTTTTGCCCGGAAATCAGAATAAGTTACAAATTGGATGGCAAGGTCCATATACAGTTCTAGAGAAGGTGTCTAGAACCAATTATAAGATAGATAAGAAGGGGAAAGAAAAAATCTATCATGTGAATCTCCTGAAGAAATATTTGGAAAGAGAACATCAGGAAGAGACACACTTGCTAACCTTGTCCATTGCAATGGAGATGAAGAAGGAACCACTTTCATCATTTGAATATCCATTACACCCCTGTGAGACAGCGGCACAGGTGAAAATCAGTACACATTTAACGGAAAATCAGAAAGAGAGAGTGCAACAGGTTCTAGATAATCATACAGAGGTGTTAACAGACCGACCGGGGCATACAAACTTATTGGAATATGATATGAAACTGATAGACCCCACACCTGTCTGTATGAAGCCTTATTCGATTCCTTTTGCTAAGGAGAAAGCTTTGAAGGAAGAGATAGACTATTTGTTGAAGGAAGGAATTATTTCACACAGTGAATCCTCGTATAGTTCCAGTGTTGTACTTTTAAGGAAACCCTCTGGAGAACATAGACTCTGTATAGATTACAGGAGACTGAATGCTATTACAGAAGGACAGGTGGATCCATTGCCGGATACAAATCAGTTGTTTGCCAGACTAAATAAAGCTAAGTATTTCTCAAAAGTGGATTTGAGTAAAGGATACTATTGAGTTTAACAGATTGCCATTTGGATTGAAGAATGCACCTAGTGTATTCTCTAGAATGATGAGAAAATTATTGGACCCTCTGAATAACCCATGCATTACAAATTTCATGGATGATATCCTTATAGCAACAGAAACATTTGAGGAACACATTGACTCTCTGAACATGCTGTTTAATCGACTTAGGGAAGCGAATTTAACAGCCCGACCAACCAAATGTTGCAGTGGATGTAAAGAATTGGAATTTTTGGGACACACAGTTTATCAGGGAAACATGACCCCTGACCCAAAAAATTTAGAGAAACTAAAGAAAGCCCCGAGGCCACAAACCAAGAAAGACGTGAGATCCTTTGTCTCATTATGTGGTTTCTACCAAAGTATATCAAAAACTTTAATTCCATATGTGCACCGTTAACGGAGTTGACACGTAAAGGTCACCCAGATCGAATTACATGGACACCACAATGTGAAATGGCTTACCAAGAATTGAAGGAAAAGCTCACAAGTAAACCTATTTTGAAACTACCTGACTTAAGTCAGGAATTTGTAGTAAGGACTGATGCCAGTAATATTGGGTTAGGTGCAACTCTGCTACAGAAATCAGATGCATTGGATGGGGAACTAAGCCCAGTGGCATATGCTAGCAGAAAGTTGAATAAAGCTGAAACCAACTACTCAACTAGCGAAAAAGAATGTCTTGCAGTAATATGGGCGATAAAGAAATTCAATATTTATCTGTATGGGAAGGCATTTAAGTTGCAAACGGATCACAAACCTTTGTCGTTTCTGGCACAGGCTAGGCATGAGAACTCTCGTTTACTCCGTTGGTCTTTATTGATCCAGCCCTATGAGTTTTGCATAGAGTATATAAGTGGAAAAACAAATCTGGGAGCGGATTTTTTAAGCCGCCATCCGTGTGATGAGAATCACCGTAAGCCCCAGAAATAATAATAAATTTCTCTTGTGTATATAGAATTATAGACTGACATATAACGTCTGTTTTAAGAGGGGAGGATTTGTCGTGAGAAATTCTAATCCACATATATAAATTAAAAGTAAATGTAAAGCCTAACAAATAAATTCTATAAAAGGAAGAAGAATGGTAAAGAACAGTGCTGTCACAATGACAGTACTCGAAATCCCCTTTGTTTTATGCTTCGTCTGCAAATTGTAACGTTTCCACGTTAAATATAAGCCACTGCATAAATACAAGCGTTTCCACAACACATTAAAATGGGTATTGCATTTCTAAGAAAAACATTGAGAGGCACACTGCGTAATGACCTAAATTAATCCTAACATTAATTATACTACGTTACCAAAACGAACGAACAGATGGACTCAGATAGAAAGAAGGGAGGGCTGAAGGCAGCAATACAAGCAACACTAAACACGCGTCTCGCTATATTAATGCCACCCCTAACACGCGTGTAAGGCCACATGCACTAACTTTATTTCAGACGGACAGTGATAAAAACACTACCCTTCCCCAAAAACATCAGAATCGCTCAGTTGAAGAATTTTAAACCAGCTAGGCGTTACATTTTTGATTGGATGGAATGATATGTAAGGCTAAACACGATTAAATAAATGCTATCTTTTGGTCAAGGGAGACATAAGCGAGGGTAGAGATGGGATTGGTTAGGTTTGTGATAGCGTTAGTTCGAGACCACTAGTTCAAATAAGCTTGATAAAGCAACAGTGCGTTGAAGCCAGCTCGTATTTTTGCTAAATAAAAGCCTGGAACATAAGCAGATGGGAATTTGTGCCAGTATTTGTGCCAGAATTCATTGCTAGTCAACGTATCTGTGTTTATTTCCATGAATTGTGGGACTGCGGTCCTAGTATTGAAGCCGCACCTGGTCTGAGCGTTTGCTGAATCCAGAGGCTGACAGCATACTCTTGGGTCCCTATAGTAACCAGTGAGGTGTCTTCAGAAACAGCGAATAGTCGAGCAGAGGAGTCCTTGCCTGCCGCCATCACGAAAGTTAAGTCCACTGTGGCCAAAAGAGCTCAACACTATGTACCCCTCGTAAATGACACTAACTTAATTAAAGAGGGGCAATTAATTGTTTTAATGTTCGGAACTGAGACCATCTCCAATACTAGTTCCAACATACACAAGCACATGCAGTCATGATGTCTAATAAGAATCTATCTTGACGAACAAAACCAGTATTACCTCCTATTACCACATCACAACTCACACACATAGAATACTAATATGGTATGTCAATGCAAAGACCACATTTATATCTGTGTACATAATATTTGAAATTACATGTTATTATATTGCCTGGTTCACTGTGTAGTTGAATCAGGATCACTATTGTAGAGAAAATCAATACATATGTACATATCTGAAATTTATCATTGAATCTTTTAAGATAGTCTTCTAGAGTGTTGACTGTTTGTGAGTGTCACAATATTGTCAAGTGTGGTGTAATAATTAAATTGTTTATCTGTTGTTGTTGTGGTGACTTACACTTCATCATTTGCATAACCCTAGACATATAACGTTGCCAACACAATATTCCAGAATAATTCTGACTGAGATATAAATATGTGGCAGTAAGTAAGGTTATTTGTAAAACACTACACATATTAGATACAGATACCTTCACAGCTGATCTCAGTCGGTACACTAAGTCCCTATAAATATTTATATCATCCCACTTTACCACAGTGACCCCATTACAAATAACATCCTCACAAACTGGGGGGTGATAAGGTTCGTGCTGTCCCTTAGGATTAACCTTTAATCTTTGAGTCCCCGACTTCATTGCAGCAATGTTTGAAGGTTTCCTTCTACAAAATTCGGTGTTATGGTTATCTTTCTTGCACCATTTACACCATCTTTTTCCTTGGTTAAACGGTTTTCTTTCATTTGATTTTTGGTCATTGAACTGTGAGTTTCTGTCTCGGTAGTCATTTCTTGGCCGTTCAAAGTTTGTCCTACTTTTATTTCCCTGCTCTCTATTATCAAATTTATTAAATTGCTGTGGAGCTTTAAAATTGTCTATGTGCTTCTTTTTAGCACCACTTACCTCTGCCTGTTCTGCCTGATACCTTTCAGCGACATTTAAAACCTCTCCCAATTTCTCTGCATCTTGTTCCATGAGACATTTTCTCATGTCTGGAGCCATGGACTCTCTCAATTGCTCAATCATGATCATTTCTTTAAGATCTTGGGTCTTCCCCAGAGCAGTCCATTTCTCCAAATAGGTTTCTAGTCTGGCAGAGAATTGGTGGTATGTCTCCCCAGACAACAGTTTGGCATTTCTAAATTTCTTACGATAAAATTCCCCATTTTTTTCGTACCTCAATAACAAAGCCTGCTTTAACATGTCATAATTCTCCTGGTCTTCTCTGTTCATTTTTGCGAAGACTTCGTAAGAAGTACCTCTCAGTCCCTGTGATAGCTTTAAACTCCACCTCTCTCTCTCTAACCCATATGTAGTAGCTAATAACTCAAAACGTCCTAGGTACCCCTCTATGTCATCGTCTTTTTCAACAAAATGGTCTAAATGAAACCCCATAGCTGATGTTGAGGCTCCCAGACTGGGCGTAGCATCTGAGGCAAAAGGGCTGGCACCATTTTCAGGAGCCTGGCCTTGTAGCTCCAGCTCCCTGAGTCGTAATTCGTGCTCCCTCTGCAACCTTCTGTCTTCTGCCTCCCTTTCGGCAGTCAATCTTTTATCTTCTGCTTCCCTTTCGGCCTTTTTATCTTCTGCCTCCCTTTCGGCAATCAACCTTTTATTTTCTGCCTCCCTTTGCTGTCGTTTTTCTTCTGCCTCCAATGCTTTAGCCTCTTTGTCAGCCTCAATCTGCAGCCTCTTAATTTCTCTATCAGCCTCAATTTGTAACCTCTTCTCTTCAGCTACCTTTCTATCTTCCCTTTCAATATATTTATCACATTCAGCCGTTACATATTGAATTAAAATCTGACCATCCATTCCCATCTCCTTTGCCGTCAGCACAGCAGCTGATCTAAATTTTGCCAGCTCAGCCATACTTTTTAAACAAATCTAGCAATGTGTAAGATAAAATTTCCAACCACTAAAGTATTTATAATTACTCTAATCTAAAACAATTCTAATTAATTAATTAACTACCACTGGCTGTGAAGATTCACCAACTTTTATTTTCAGGGACACTTTCAATTTTAAGGGACACTTTTAACTTTTATTATGTGTTCCCTTAATCTAATTCTCCCCCAGGTGATCCTAATATATTTAATGGGCTAATTATCCCGGGACAAAGAGACCCCAATATATGTAGTGGGTTTGATGGTATTGTATGGTGGTGATATTTCTAAGTGTGATGCATGAGGTCAGCTGTGAAGGCTCCTGAGATAAAATGTAGCTGTAAATTGTCAGAAGGCCCTTCTTGCTACCACTACGACCTCACACCTATCTTTTTTTACTAATGAATGTGGCTACGTTAAATGTCTAGGGTAATGATATGTAATGTGTTGTGGTAGTTTACAGACACACACACAGATATTTACTAAGTCTAATAATATTAATAAAATGTTATAATACACGGAACTAACTCAGTTGTGTAAAATTTTGATAGTAATTTTCTTACATTTATTTGTTCTGGACCAAGGTTTTATTTTGGCCAGAACATATGAAAGGTTTTAGAAATTATGAAAAAATGCATGAATATTACATAATAAATGCAAGGTGTGTACATATATATGTTACTAGACTAGTTAATATTATTACTGGTTATAGTAGTAATCTATTGTGGGAGAACTTTTAATGCATGTGCTGTTGGGGTGGCCTCATCACTCTCTGTCTATGGTGACTACACATTGTCCAGTTATTAGATGGAATTTGTATGGGTGTGTTAGGAAATAAGTTGAGTTGGTGAACTCTCAGCAGACCAGGCTCTCACGTAACTTGAAGGTGTAGCTCTGGTGCTGAGATCTGGTGGCCCCACCTCTCCGTGCTTGGGGGCAATATCAGAAGTCTGGTGGCCCCACCTCTCCGTGCTTGGGGGCAATATCAGAAGTCTGGTGGCCTTACCTCTCCGTGCTTGGGGGCTGTAATAGGATGCTCTGACCAAATATTACTGCACGGGTCCACTCTGGTAAAATTCAACAACTCATTTGACACCGCATTGGTGCCAACTGAAACTCACAACTCTGCAATCAAAGTATTAGTCATGTGTCAGAATTCCATCCTCTAACCATTTCTGGACACAACACTACACAACAACAACACCACATAGACGGGTCAGATCTTTCTGACCAAACAACACATCTTACCAAGTTGGTTTCACATAGGATAGGTTCGAACAGATTATGCTATTGCAGTATCAAATCACTCGAACCTTAAACAAATATTAAAATGTACAAAGAAATAATTTCAGTCTTACCAGAATTATGAATATAGTACACAGTTAAATAAATGCTAGCAAAACTCAGCTGAGCTGCTGGCCTTATGATGGCGTCCCTCTAAATACTTCAATAGCTTCTGGGAATTACACCACTTAATAATTCACTGTGTCTACAAGGACAGCTAATACTGAATGGCACAAAATGCGCGTCTGAGCGCCGATAATATCTTCATCTAGGGCCAATCGCTGCCTTTTCTTTTTTCAAATTCAAATATCCTACCACAAAGTCATTTCAGTCAGACTTCAGTCAAGTATGCCTTATTGTCCGTCCGTCTCTACTTGCGTTTCACAAAAAAACACACTTGTTTTTTGAACCAACCCTGCCTTCCCCTACACAATTTCGCCTTTAAAGTTATTTTTAGCCACAATTCACCATCCCACCCCGTCTCTTCATTCTACTAGATTTTAGCACTTGCGTCTTCAAGGCCACAACTTTTTTGAAAATTAGTGACATGTTTTATCTCAATGCAGACGTTCGCTGATATGAACAACACAGTCTTTTGTCAATATCTTTCGTATTATCTGTCCGTCTGTATAAATGAAAGCATATTATTTCACTGCTCAAGATGGGCCATCCTGCCAGCTAGGTTTATATTCCTAACATTATTATTAAGAAAAGTTACTTTTCAAATATTTTCTAGAATTTTCTGGAACGCGCTCATCACTGCATTCAAATAAACGGGCTAAGTTATAGCAAAAGCGTCCAATAAATGACTGTGGCGTATAATATCCAAGATCCCTTTTGTCGATTTCTTTACTTTATGTCAACTTGGAGACGTGACTTTTTCCTCCTTTCCCCACCACTTGCGCCTTTTAGCATTGCTAATTTCAAGCACGCGTTCAGTCAGATTTTCCTTTTGATCTCCGTTCCGTTTTGCCTTCAATTCTAACAATTTAATTTCCATGGCGGGTGATGACCCGCGGCGTGGGCGATCATGTATTCTAGCAGCTTACGCATTAATTTTTATCCCTACGTTGTATCATTGGAGATATTTTAACGTTGTATCATTGTTAATTTTGTGACATAGATGATACTGCCGTAGGGGAGTGAAGTGTTCGAGACTTCACCATACAAGGTCCAGTTTTATGCGGTGACGATGACCAGTTCCTTTTTTGGTTGTAGTATGTATAGTACATAGAGTTGGATAAGAGATTTGGTGCCCAGCCACATTAAAAATATCCTGACCCAATAGTGTTTATTAATTATGGCTCTGCCCCCAGGGTGTAGATTTTAATTACTTAAAACTAGGAACCCAAATTAAAAATTACAAGAAAAATAACAACAGACTCTGTTATGTAAAGTTTACAAAAATGAAGATAGATTCTCACATATATTCAAATGTACAACTATAAGCTATGTTCACTACTCTATGAATGGTTCTGAACACTGTCAGAATGAATTTGTCATCCTAGGACAATTGGACTATTCTGTAGTGGTTCTGATGGCATTTTAAACTACTCATCTCAGATGCTGCTGAATTTATGTTGTCTTGTTGCCAGGGGGTTCAATCTGTCCTAGCACTCCAGGTCCAGTATGGCAAGTTCTTTTTAGGGTTTCAGAGAATGGCAGGTTGCTTCCTTTGTCTTGACACAGGGCGCATCACAACCTGGGATAGAGTATGTCTGCCCTCGAGAACACTGCATATGGTTAGGTCTCCTGGTATGACAACCTAGTAGGACTGGATTGACAAACAATTGAAGCTCCATTAGTAGTCTTGCCAGAGAAGTCCTTTCCCATATCTGCTGGACGCTAATCGTCCATCAGAAATCTAACGAACATTCATAGTTTACATCAATAACAAGGTGCTATCTATTATCTATGAAATATTGTAGCATAACTGACGTTATAAGCAAACAGTTGGATCTCAACTTATATCTGGCTTTGTCTACTGCAGTGATTTCCAACCATGGGCTGTTAGTTTCACCAACTGTGAAGTTTGGGGCTGTGGTCATCAAGAGTTTGAGAACCACTGGTCCACCTTGTGCCCATAGAGCAGTAAAATCAATTTGTGGTCACTGGTACCAACGGTTTGAGAACCACTGGGATATAGTCTCCCACATTGCCGTAAAACCTGTTGGGGTGTCCTTGCTGCCAAGGCCTGGGAACCACTGACTTACATTTTTGCTACTTGAGCATTTAAAACCTGTTGGGTGTGTTCCTGGTCTCAGCCTTGAGAACCATTGGCTTACAAGTCAGTCAACATATTACATAGTTTTATGGTTATGTTATAAACAGTCATATACCCTGACAATACCATCATAACACATACGCATAAGCACATTAAAATATAATAAGGATATTTGCAGAAATCAGTTCAGGATTAAAATATGACAATAATAATCATGGCTGAAATCAAACAGTAGAATTAGTAGAAATCATTCAGTATAAAACAGGACAAGGGTAGTTCATAGATGAAACCTTCATTATACATAATTCCGTTGTCTCCTGTACAAAATCAAGGACATTAATTCCTGTCACAGTGAAGATGAAAGTACATTTAGAACTTTGTCTAACAAAAGATACTGACATGATATGCTGCAGATAAAATGTGATTATTATTCATGTTATTCATATAACAATGTTAGATCTACTCACTCGCTCAGCTAAGCACCATTGCTGTGTTAAAATTGACAGAGTTCCCTCTGTATTTGCCTTCGCAGGACCACTTGTTGTTTCATGCTATGGCCTGCCGTCTAGGCTGCCGCTTCAAGAATCGCGCCTGAATTTTCTCCAGGGTTTGCTGGGTTTAATCTGCCTATGTTAGGGGTGGTGGACCTGAACTAATGTTGACATTTCGTTCCATCCGCAACCACACACACAGTTGGCCGGTACTTGGGAGGTCAAAGGTCACATGACAGTACGGCTGCCTACCAGTTGGCTAAAATTGTAATTATTCCCAGGGGAAACCCATGTTTCTCTGTAGTGGTTAAAAGTTCACAGCGAAGAGGCGAACGACTTTTTACCAGTAAAACATAGAACAAAGAGAAAGGAATTTCATTCCAAAAATAATGGGAGATCTGATTTTAGACGAGTGGTGGATTTTCTAGAGGAAAGAGAACTGGTATGATAAAAGATTTACAGAGAGAAAAGAAGGCGATTTTACTTCATCACAACTATGCAAAATCTCATTTTAACGTGGTATGTCCTTCTTTTCAACTATACTACTGGACAAAAGTTAAGGGTCGCCATTCAGTTTAGACAAGGTTTATATAATTCTTCGTGAGCAGGTCGATTTTCCAAATGTCCGGTAGCTTGAAATCTCTCAAGAAGTCTCTGAATGGTAGAGTGAGACATTGCTAAACGTCTTGCAACATGACGAACAGATTGACCATCCTGAATCCATGCCATGACTGGACCACGGTCTACAGTGCTGAGACTTCTCCTTGGTGGCATGGCTAATGCAGTGATCATTTCGACCACTTGTCATACTGATTTCTTGCATACCAACGGTGAACACTCTTTACCGATGATCATTTTCCACGTGCATTCAAATTCAACTCACTTTTTCACCTTTTGAACTAGTGGGGCGTGTTGCACAAACCACGAGTTTTGCAGCAACAATGGCAATTTTCACGTGCGGGTTAAAGTGACCCAGTTTTTTTACATTAAAAAAAAAAAACAGTGCACACAGAAATGTATACACATTTCTCTGAGCTCAGTTTTAATGACATTTTCACTTGTCTTTACAGTTTGCCAATCAATTATATAAACCTTGTCTAAACTGAATGGCGGCCCTTAACTTTTGTCCAGTAGTATATTAACTCAAAAACTTTGGACACGTTTGTCTCATAACAAGCAGAAGTGGAGATGGAATAAAGCGGTACTATGGCAACGTACTGCTCCCTCGTGCATGTTGTGGCTGTTGGCATATACTCATGAAGAGATGTGGCTGGACACTAGGCACCAGTTAACCACTTGTAGCTGTGCGTGCTGATGGTTATATTAATCGTAATGGTGAAAATTCGTATCACTGCCCTCCAGCAGACAGGTTATGTTGATGGAGATAGTATGACTGTTTAAGCTCACAACAAAACAAAACAACAGCTCACAAACACTGACGGATGATGACTCAAGCCGGCGAGTGACTTCACGCTGACAGCAATGACAATGAAAATATTTATGTTGCAGCTTCAAACATCTGTTTGATTGCGACTCATCTCCTTGCTTTCATTCTATGTCTAAGTCGCTGTCTATCTGCATCTAAGTACAGTATCTAACTTGCCTAGGTTGGTCATAGCATAAGAACCATTGCTGTCCACAACCATTATTTTGTTCTTGCTCACTCTTCCTATCTATATTTGCTGTATTCAATAGTGGACATTTCTTTTGCTACTCTGTCTTATTCTCACTTTGTTAGTAGGTACTATTATGGCGTATCTTGGAAAGACTGGCCTAAACCGCCAGGGGTGGAGATTTCTGCCTATGTCTATGTTCCCTACTTGACACGTTGGTAACTGTCTATAAGCTGCACTTTGGACTGTACTGATTAACACTGCTACTTACTTCACATACTTGTTGGACATGTAGTCTTGAAACTTGATAACGAAATCTTGAATTGGCAACATTGTATTTCTTGACTTTGTATACACAAACGTGTCTAACACTAGAATGGTGGCGTAAGAGCGACTTGCTGATTCGGCAAACAGTTTGGTATGATACTGTGACCACAGAACGAACTACCTTCAGTGGCTTGTTCGCCAGAATGAACCACCAAACAATGCTCGCCACTACACAACTTTAATACTTCCAAAACTTTGCAAAACCTACGCTAAGCGCGTTCAAAATCTGACTACTATATTATATTCACCGATTTACTATTACAATTTTCTTGGAAGCTTCCCGATTAACATCGTTCACTCACTAATACAAAAGTCTCGTGCCTCCTGTTTCGTTCCTCTTCTTCGAACTCACAAAAATCCCAAAGGGACGTACTAAAAATTTCTTTCCCTTTGATCAGTCAAAATCCCTGTCTGCCACTCTATTCGTAGTACTTTTAATAGCGTATGCAAATTTATAAAACTATTACCACCGACATCTCGAAATCTACTAGCCAAGCCTATGGGTTTGCCTGGAGTGTAATGATGTCCATTCTGTATAACAATAACAGTACTAGCCAAATCCACGACCTTTTCTTAAGGCACGTCACCCAAGATTTACCTCCCTTAGTCCTAAAATCAAAACCTTTTAATCTTATCTCCCATATAGTAAAATCTAACAGTGCATTACTACCGTACGCACATTTTCTAAACCACATTTTCGTACTCGATATTATATTTATAATTAAACCTCAACCTCACTATTGTATTGCAACATCACAACTTGTAAGGGCCGAGACAAAAACCAACGAAAACCCCGAGACGCAAACCACCAGACCTAGTCCGGACAAAACATCTGATAATAGCTCTGGAACAAGAAAAGGCTAATTCCAACATCGAACAGGAACATGATTCTTGATCAAACCAAGACAGGAGAAAGGAACAACACAGATACAAAACAGGACAGGATCGTTAAGATCACCCAGATGTCTGGAGGGCCTCACTCAGGGCCCTACCCGACGATAAAGTGATCGGGATCCTCGAGATAATAACTGGCAGGAGAGGCATTGCGAAAGTAGGGAGGCACGAAAAGGGAGTCGTGCTTTCTTTCAACAGCACGGATAAAACAACTTCGCTGATGACAGAACTGGAGTCCGGACCGAAAGAATTCATGCTGCCCCACCAGATAAAAGTAGTAATGGAGACCGGCAAGACAACAAAGAAGTTGGTACTAAGAGGGGTGGATACCAGATGCGGACGCAAACGAAGTCCAAAGTTGCCTACAAACTGAAAACACAAATGCTCAAATCATACAAGTCGAAAGGTTAAAGACATGGAATAAAAAAGATACCAATCTGGTGGTAGTAACTATTGAAGGAGTGATAAGACCTGAAAGACTGACACTCAAAGATACATCAAAAAGAACAGAAGCCTATATCCCTCCGGTGATGCAGTGCTACAACTGCCAGCAATTTTCCCACACCAAGAAAACATGCAGGAGAGATGCAGTCTGTCGATATTGCGCGGGAAGCCACCAATATGGCGACTGCCCCAGGGCGAAGGAGGACCACAATTACAAAGCGATTAACACAAACCGGACCTGTGCAAACTGCCTCGGAAACCATGGGGCAAGGTACCGAGGCTGCCCTATGTTCCAGGAAACAAAGAGCATACTGAAGGAAGCGGTTTCCAAAAACATCCCCTTCAGAGAGGGAAAACATAGATTGACAGTAGAGGTCGCGAACAGACAGCGCACAACAGAAAGAAGACAGCTACATCAGCTGACCGCTGAAGTCAAAGAAATAAAACTAAAACTCCAGGGCGAGTGCAGAAGCAGGCAGACTCCCGAAGATAAAACCGACAGTGGTGAAGACGTGATAGACCTATAGAGAGTTAGAAATATGATGGAAAACATGAAAAAAATTCAGCAGCAGGTAGAAGCAGAGGTCAAGAAGCTGACAGAGCTGAAAGAAGAAAACACAGCAATACTCAAAAAAATAGAAGCAGAACGAAGAACCGTAGAGGAAATTACATCTAACACACGAGAAACTAATACGAACGACCAATCAGACGAAGAAGTCATCGAGGAAACACTAGAAAGACTATTCCCAGCAGTCATAGAATAAGCGCTATTTCAGATACAGGAGAAAAGGAAGACACAAGAATCAGAAACGAGGAGGGCAAAAACCAACAGAACCACACAAGCCAGACAGTGAAACACGCCACAGCACCACGAACAGACAAGCAACGAAGAGGAATCCAGACAGCCAGCTAGTGGTCCTTTTTAGGACCAGTCCTTTTCAGGACTAACAATCGACTAGCATAGAAGAACCTAACGCACAATATATCCCAATTATAACCAATTTTCAGGTTGAACAGGGTATAACAGCAATATAGTCGACGAACAGAAGAAGAAAGAACTATTGCAATGTCGTAGGGTTCGACAAATGTAGAATTGTTCGTTGGGTTGTCAGTCTCATCACATAAAACAAATTGCTACAGAAGCCACAGCTACAAAGGCACGAATGCCCTGACGCAGGCTGCCCGCAGAAGGACACAAGCTGTAACAGTGGCTACGTAGTTCAGTGATGATCGAGAAAGGAAATAAACGAATTAACACGTCGCATTAAAAAATGGAAACAGGTACTGCATCTTGTGCTGACATCATTTACACTGTCTGTGTCAACAGCTTTCTCTAATGGCACCATCCTGGTCATCAGTGTTCCCAAGTGACGTCAGCTTCTTTACTTCGGCTTCAACGCTTCTCAGCAAACTCCTAGGATACGCTACTCGATCGGATCGTGTTTAGCCGTCGACACAACTGGTGGCTACGATTGGAGTAACGCATTAATTCAATACACTGCGCTACCTTTTAGGACAAGTTTTTCGTTCCTTTATTAGTAACCCCCAGGTGATGTTGTTATTTAATTTGTCCTCATAGTTTAAATTGCTTTGCTTTATTTTTCTATTTCTATCTTTTGACTTCTCATTCTTTCTAGTTTCCCTCTTTCTTTGTAATTTTTCATGCTCATGCATTACCTTCCCTCTCTCTTTAGTTATTATAAGCGTCAAACAGCGACCACGTGGCGTACATGGGTGCTTGCGAAGATAGAAGAATTATAATGGTATGACAAAGTCACAAATGTGGAACTGATGACAAGAACCAGACAAATGCCAGTGGAACAAGAGATGAGAAGACGACGCTGGCGATGGATAGGACACACATTGAGGAAACCTGTTGATAGCATTACAAGGTAGACTTGTTCGGGAATCCCTAGGGAAAGAGAGGCAGAGGTAGACCAAAAAACACATGGAGAAGAGAACTGGATACAGAGGTGAAAATGATGAGGAAAAACATGTAAAGAACTTGAGCGGATGGCACGTGACAGGAAGACTTAGCATGTGTTTGTTGAAGGCCTATGCTCCCTGGGGAGCTAAAGGGTATTGACTGATTGAAATAGCGACCACGCTACTGCTATCTGTTATCATCATCATCATAATCGTCACCATTTTCCTTTGCGCTCCCAATTGAACATGGAGCCACCACTACTACTGCCCCCCCCCCTCCCCTCTCGTAGGAAGCCTGCACAAATCATTCACATGCTCGTACAGTGGTAGTTTCTGTTGCAGTTTTTTGTACATGATGACGTTGCCAGCCGCATGCACAATCTCATATTAGCTTCTTTGATGATTGCATGAAGGTACAGTAATCCTATTCTTTCTGTCTCTCCTCAGAAACTCCCGGAAACTTTACGAGGCTGCCATCTGTCACGTCCAAATGAATCCTTTTTTTTTAATCACTCTTTTTTCTCTGTTTCTCTTTTTCGATCATTTTGGAAATGAAGAATATTATCTTTCTTTCATGATGGTTTTTTTTAAAATAACGGCCTCATTACAGTCTGTCAATGTACACGGTTTTGTTTTTAAATAACGGCCTCATTACATTCTGTCAATATACACGGTTTGTTTTTAAATAACGGCCTCATTACAGTCTGTCAATATACACGGTTTGTTTTTAAATAACGGCCTCATTACAGTCTGTCAATATACACGGTTTGTTTTTAAATAACGGCCTCATTACAGTCTGTCGATATACACGGTTTGTTTTTAAATGCTCCCCTGTTGCTGTACTGTTTTCCTGCCTTTCATGTCCTTCTCTTTCTTTCTTTATCTTAAGAGATCAGTGTCATCTTACTGTATCCCCCTAGTAGCCATAGATATATGTGTTCCGCGTCTTTTGTTTGCGTCTTCATATTATGTCTTTATATTGTGTTTTTATATTGTGTCTTTATATTGTGTTTTTATATTGTGTCTTTATATTGTGTCTTTACATTGTGTCTTTATATTGCGTCTTTATATTGTGTCTTTATATTGTGTCTTTATATTGTGTCTTTGTATTGTGTCTTTATATTGTGTCTTTATATTGTGTCTTTATATTGTGTCTTTATATTGTGTCTTTATATTGCGTCTTTATACTGCACCTTTATATTGCGTCTTTATATTACGTCTTTATACTGTGTCTTTATATTGTGTTTTTATATTGCATCTTTATATTGTGTCTTTATATTGTGTCTTTATATTACGCCTTCATGATTGCATCTTTATATTATATATTACGTCATACTGTCATAAATTTAGATAGGTATTTAAGATAGATTTGGTCCCGTCTGAATAGAACAGGCAGAGTGGTAAATACATGAAAATTAAGGTATGAGAAATAGATTTCACGAGTGAATAGTTTAAGGATAGAATCTGTCACTGGATTGAGAAGATACTCTAGTTCAGCCTATCTTTACGACTGAAATTTGTTATCAGACAATTCTAATCTCCATACATTTAACCTACACGTTTAACTATACACGCACACACACAGTTATGTGACAACAAGATACACAAACGTGAAACTATTGTAAATGGAGTGTGGATATGGGCTGATCTGACCAACACAAGTAATTAAGTTTTGTTAGGTTTATTATTCAGAAGAGACCCCAATGCCATCACAAGAACAGCTATGCTATGGACCCCTGAAGGAAAACGAAAGAGAGGCCGACCAAAAACAACTTGGCGGAGGACTGTGGAGGCTGAGATGCAAAGAATGAACCAGAGCTGGGGCACTGTACGAAGGATGGCCGCCGACCGAGCAAAGTAGAATCAATTTTCTGTTGCCCTACAAGACGCAACCAGGCGTAATGGCCACTGACTGCTTTGACGGTCGGCGGCTAAGGATCAAAGAAAGAAGAAGAGGTTTATTATCATGTAAACTTCTCACAACATCAAATATATATATATATATATATATATATATATATATATATATACATATATATATATATATATATATATATATATATATGAAAAATCATAGTTTACAGAATTTGAAAAAATAAACCCATAAGTGCAATCCCCTCTGTTGAGACAAGATCCCGCAAGAAAATTAATAACCCCAAAGGGTCAAAGATTAGCGCTAGGGTATAGAAATAAACGATAACTTAAAGAACAGAGTTCCTAGTTAATCTATCCTGTAAGATTAATAGTATTAGCGAACAACAACAAAAAGAAGTGGGTACAATGATTATACAAGGTACAAATAAAATTATTCACTCCTCCTCATTCACACTGTCAATCTGTGGCCACATTCAATTTCGCTTACCTACTAGTTGTTTAAGAACATATTGAACATATCATCATGGTACATGTATCAAAATCCAGTGTTGTGTTGTGCCGAAGTGAGCCCCAGTTCCTCTACGAATAATTAATCCTCCTAATGGGGAACGCTTACTTTGGTGAGGATTATTAGATATGATAATGTCACGTCAGATAGTTCAGGTAGCAAAATAATTACCAAGATCTAGTGTTCACAGTGGACAGCAGTTAGTACTTCCAATAGTTAAAGGAAATGTCTGGTGGGTAAATCTTTCTGGATAAATCCTCTTGACAACACAACGGTCAGTAGTCTGGACAGTGTTATGTTTTGATATTTCGCCACAGCGGCCTGAATATAATTGAATGTAAAAATCTGGGTATCTTATATGTCCAGTTATACTTTAATTCTTATTGTCTATACGTTTGGACTCTCTCTCTGGATGAAGTAAGAGGACCGAACAGGTCAACCTCGAAGACCCGATATTAAATAAGAATGTTACTGGTACTGTTTGACTTAGACCTAGACCGAGACCGCTGGCAGGCTGGTTTGTGATCAGTACTAGATTTCAGAGAAAACAAAACATTTAATCACAATATCAATATCCTATCCTGTCACGCGTAAGGTTAAGATCTCTCATCCACTCCGTCATTTAATTAAATTAAAAGCACACAGGTCTTAGCCTATCTTATCACGCTTCGCTTACCTGGGACGGATTGTGTTTAAGGCGTGCCATTTCTCCCCCCCCCCTCCCCTCTGGTAAAACTCTCAGCGCACGATATCAGTGTTAATTTAATTATGACTACTTTACAAATACCGCTGGTCATCACTAGCTATTTGTTTCGCCACATAATATTACAGTAGTCACTTACGCAATTACACGTAATGAATTAGAAGTAAATGTATATTCCTTCAATAGTCAGTCGCCTAGTGTATTTATTAGTCAATTAAACATCTCTTTCTGGGGGATAGCGAGTGATTAAATTTACATTACAGCTGGAAAAATTAGCTATATGTTATTTACTACGCTAGTCAATTAACACAGAAAAATCCTAGTGAATTATAATGAGGAACTTAACACATTAAATCACTTAAATGCTAATATATATTACAGCAAATCAGAAAAATGAAACCATCTCCACGAAATCTAAATAATCCACTTTGTACAATGGCTCTAGAATGTCGAGCTAGATATTTCAAAACAAATCTGATGCGACTAGATAAATTGACTTTGGGAGATGAGCATTTATACGGAAAAGCTGTTATTATCTCTTAAGGATGCGAATTTTCGCACCTACGTCCTTGCCAGGGAAATCAAGAAGCTTCGTTCCCGAGATAAATAATTCCACGGTCCCTCTGTTCGACGTTGCCAATCGACAACAAAGGCTTCTTGTATCAGCGATTGTCTCTCTGTATGTACAACATCACAGGATTTTCTTCCCCTTGTAGAGAACTTCAAAGCTGTTACCTTCCACGTGTTTTGGGCACGTGCAATCTGCCAGTCATCGTAATACTGACTGCTCCGCTGGCGTGAGAACTTCTGTTAGACAAGCGTTCTACGCTCACCTGAATGAGTGACAGTTTCGAACGTATGTAAATAAATTCGCAAACTCGTGCAAGCAAAAAAAAAATAGGCGTGGCTTCAAAGGTGAGTCTACAGTGAGTGACTTTCGTCAGCGAATTGCATGTTTTTGCGTCGCAAAAATTATAAACCTAAGATGGGAAAGCAAGGTGGACGAGACATTGCTGCCTGTTACGGGAGTAATATTACAGTTGTCTGCTAGGATTGGCAGTGTGCTACGTTTAGGGACATAGCATTTAATATAAATTACTGTTAATAAGTTAGGCACTACTGAACGCGAAGTTTACGCTCTAATTATGACGCGTGAGCGTTGTTAAGTCGCAGACCGTGACCTAGCTACGGTACCTTTTTACATTGACCGTCGAGCTGTAAAGACGTGTCTGACTTCCCTTCCAATGTTGGGCATGGTATTGCCATACAGATATATATTTATGCAAGTACGGACATGGGTCAGTCCATTGTTATTACGAAGATTTGAAATGATTAAAGGTCAGTACGTAAGTGAAAATTAAGGAAGGATGAATTACAGTCCATAGTATTTGATTTTGCCAGACTCATAGACTCACTGTCGGCCGTTGGAAACCCCAACGGCGCGTGCATACAGCTATGACAATCTGCGTACAGTAATTCGATTTATTGGACAAGCACTGATAGGATATCGACATACATATGCAATATATGTTCAAGTTATAATATGTACTTTTTGTGGTCAACATGCATGAATCGTCTTGACGTGTAACTGTATTAAATATTTGTGGACTCAATGAACCGACTTATCAAGTCAATGAAATTACAAGTTCAATATGATTCGACAATTCTTTTAACATCCACATTCGCGTAATTAACATCAAAAGCACGATGCAAGGAACTAAAATGAAAAGACTACATATCAAAAGTAATAGAGCAAAACCACGCCTTTAACAACTGGTGGCCAGTATGGGGATCGGAAAAAAGTTTTCTGGAAGTAACCGACCAAAATCTCATTCATACGGACAGAAGATGTTTACTATTGAAAGACGTTCACTTGACTGCAAAAAGATGACGCGACACGCATAATTACTAAGGTCAAAGCTACGTCATCATTCTTTGAGTACGAACCAAAAGTCATGACGGCGGCCGTTTATCCAGTCTCTTCTACAAAATGAAATCTATCAAGAAGTAAACCTGTGAAAACGATGGAAGGGCAACAAACAACACTTCTATATACCGTCGGTGAATACTTGCATTGTCCGGGACAACGAGAATTGAGCACAAAAAGATACGTTTTGTTATAACCTTTGTCGGTTAATATAACAGTGCCAAGTCCATTTTGCTTTTACCCGGATATGTCTATCTATTTGTATGTCTAATATTTCATGTTTGTTTTCCACCGTATGTTTGTATTATTAATGTGGGCGGTTGGGCAGGAGAATTACATCTGATTACATGTCTTTACTAATGACCAGATCAGGTATAATCGTTCTATAAGGCCGTGAATTAATCGCATTTAGCGAAGGACTCACTGAGGACACTGCCGGTGGTTCGTTCGTTCGTACTTGCTATTAATTCCCTTGTATGTTAGATGTCTAGTTCTGTTAATAACTGTGGTTTTCTAGTGTATTCAGTTTCATGTTTATTCAGTTCTAGTCATATGTTTGTAATCTATCCCGTTTATTCTGACCTGGCTATCTTTATGTTTATTTACATGTATTGTATGACCGTCAAATGAGTCCTGTGACGTCATTATTCTGAGTATCCATATTTTTTTTTCTTGCGTTAACCTTCACCCTGCTATATTTCCTGTTGGTATAATTGGTTTATAAAATCACTTATTTTTGTGAAAATGTCACTTTTGTATTGTACTATTGTACTGTAAAGCCTATGGGATTAATAAAAGATTTATTGATTGACTCCGAGATGACTCAGGATACCCAGTCATCCTATGAATACGTAATTAATCTCCGGAATAACATTATGAAATCTTGCCTACTGGCAACAGCGTCATCTGAGACTGCTAAAGAAAAAGCTAGAACTTTTCATAATAGAACCAGACGATTACGTCAGTTGTTTCCAGGAGACCAAGCTTATGTGTTATTGCCACATAGCGACAATAAACTACTTATTTCATGGATGGGCCATACCAGGTGATTGATAAAATTTCTGATGTCGATTATGTCTTGGATATTAAGGGACATAAAAAAATATACCATATTAATATGCTAAAACAGTTCCATACTCGTCCTGAACAAAAAATTCGGGACGCCTACCTGCTTCAGTTTATCGAGGAAACAGGCTACCACCCTGAGCTATCTTTCACGAGCTGGATGACACAGCAGTTCCTACATGTCACTACTCTAATCTATCAGTTATCCAGGAAGAAGAATCTTCTTTTCCTGAGGTACAGATGGCATTACCTGTACCTATAGTACAACCCACTGAATCTTGGCGGGACGTAACCATTTCTTCCACGGTTACACCGCAACAGCATCAACGTATTGCTGATTTGTTACTATCCTTTCCAGATGTGTTGACCGACGTACCGGGACGCACATCAGCAATTAGTCATGACATTACTCTTATAGATGATACACCTATTCGGGTACACCCATATTCTGTTCCACTACATTTTCTAACTAAAACTACTAAGGAACTTGAGCAAATGTTATCTTTGGGGATTATTGAAACTAGTAACTCTCCATTCTCATCTCCATTAGTTATTGTCCGCAAGAAGGACAACAACATTAGGTTGTGCGTCGACTATAGGAAATTAAATACGCAAACTGTGGGTGATAGTGAACCACATCCACTGATTGATGACTTACTTCCACGTCTATCCAACGCAACCATATTTACTAAGATAGACTTAACTAAAGGTTATTGGCAGATACCACTAACCGAAAGGGCTAAATACTACACAGCTTTTTCTACTCCGCTAGGTCTATACCAGTGGAATGTTATGCCATTTGGCCTAGTTAACGCTCCAGCTACCTTCATTCGCATGATGCGAAAAAAATTTTCACATAGACCAGACATCATTACATACATTGACGACATATGCTTGTTTCATTCGTCGTTTGAGGAACATTTTTCGGGACTTAAATATGTTTTGGAAACTTTAAGAAATAATAACTTAACAGCTAAACCTACAAAAATCCAAATAGCTGTTCAGGAAATTACGTTTTTGGGACATATTATTAGAGCGGGATATATCCAAACAGTCCCTAGTACAGTATCCAAAATTTTAAACTTGTCAGTTCCTCGGACGAAGAAGCAGGTGAGAAGCTTATTAGGTTTGGTTCAATATTACAGTAGATTTGTACCTAACTTGTCATCTATCACGGCTGTCTTGTCATCTTTGTTGAAGAAAGACAGGCCGGTAAGGGTGACATGGACTGATAACTGTGACAAAATGTTTAAAAATATTCTAGATATTTTTTCGCATCCACCTATTTTGAAACTACCAGACGCTTCTAAAAAGTTTGTCATTCGTACAGATGCGAGTAATTACGGTATCGGCGCTTGTCTGCTCCAGTACCACAATGACATCCTCCATCCGACGTTATACATCTCGAGGAAATTGAAGACACCCGAAACAAACTACTCCACAGTGGACAAAGAATTGTTAGCGGTCGTGTGGGCTATTACAAAGTTAGAGAAATTTCTCTTGGGTGCGCCCTTCGTGATACAAACTGACCAACGGGCGGTCGCATCGCTACTTCGTGCGAATCACAAAAGCCAGAAGTTAACGAGATTCTCCATTCTCCTCCAGCCTTTCGACTTCACCATCGAATATATTTCCGGCTCGGAGAATATCGTTGCAGATGTCCTTTCCAGAAACCCTTTGGATTTCGACCTATAAACTCTACGAATAACTTTATGAATGTACCTGTCACAAGATACAGAATCTTATCGTTGAACTCTCAAACTGGGAATGACACGTCGCATATACTTCAATTCAATAATTATGATAGACATGCGTACAGTGAATTTTGTGAAAACAAGAGACATTTTATTATTGGCTACGCTGGGACTTTGGGTAGTGTCCATTCAAGATAAAACTATTTGACACAATTCGAAATTATTACGTGACGTCCAGTCGAACTAAATTCGGTTTATGACATGAACTATTAGACGTTCAGATGGTCTACATTCATTCCGGATCAGAACACTTAAACACTTTTCGTTATGGAAATTTACAATGATCAGGACTACGGATGGATCGTCATATCCATTGTTAATTAATTTTAACTTAGCATTTGAATTAATGGAAATTAAAAAGAAAAGTGAGACAAAAAAATAAGAAAATGAAATTAATGATGAAAAAAATGAATGAATAAAAGAAAAGAATCTCACACAATTTTAATTAATATTCTTAGATTTAATTATGAATTGTATAAGTGTCTTTATATTTGATAATTATGTCGACAGATAAAATACTATTAGTTGGTTTAGTTAATTAATTTATAACTACTTAACACATATAATTAATGTTACACACATCAATAACTTAAGTTCTACTTTACTTTTCTTGTCCTTACTTTACTTGTTTTTTTATATCTCATTGTTTCTTTCTCTCATGACTTCTTCTGTTATTTTAATCAATTAGTTTAATCTTAATTAGTTAAATTAATTTAGACATGACACTTCATTACTTACTCAAGACAGACTTTAAGTTCATTAAGTAATTATGTATTGACATCTTCGTTTAGTTAATATCACACATATGTATAACATATTTATTATATTACATGAATAGTAGGTAGTTGACATGACCGCGACACTGTTCTACACAGAACATTGTTGGCCATATGTCGGGTTTTTGTTAAATTTTTCTTGTTAAGCTGCGTAATTGATATAATTTCTGTCAAAAAAATCTATCTAATAGATTTTTTTTTCCCCGGTGGACAGGAAACTGTTACGGGAGTAATATTACAGTTGTCTGCTAGGATTGGCAGTGTGCTACGTTTAGGGTCATAGCATTTAATATAAATTACTGTTAATAAGTTAGGCACTACTGAACGCGAAGTTCACGCTCTAATTATGACGTGTGAGCGTTGTTAAGTCGCAGACCGTGACCTAGCTACGGTACCTTTTTACATTGACCGTCGAGCTGTAAAGACGTGTCTGACTTCCCTTCCAATGTTGGGCATGGTATTGCCATACAGATATATATTTATGCAAGTACGGACATGGGTCAGTCCATTGTTATTACGAAGATTTGAAATGATTAAAGGTCAGTACGTAAGTGAAAATTAAGGAAGGATGAATTACAGTCCATAGTATTTGATTTTGCCAGACTCATAGACTCACTGTCGGCCGTTGGAAACCCCAACCACGCGTGCATACAGCTATGACAATCTGCGTACAGTAATTCGATTTATTGGACAAGGACTTATAGGATATCTACATACATATGCAATATATGTTCAAGTTATAATATGTACTTTTTGTGGTCAACATGCATGAATCGTCTTGACGTGTAACTGTATTAAATATTTGTGGACTCAATGAACCGACTTATCAAGTCAATGAAATTACAAGTTCAATATGATTCGACAATTCTTTTAACATCCACATTCGCGTAATTAACATCGAAAGCACGATGCAAGGAACTAAAATAAAAAGACTACATATCAAAAGTAATAGAGCAAAACCACGCCTTTAACACTGCCCTATTTACATACATATGTGACACATACGTCTTTATATTGCATCTTTATGTTGCGTCTTTATATTGAGTCTTTATGTTGTGTCTTTATATTGTGTTGTTATATTGCGTCTTTATATTGTGTCTTAATATCGCGTCTTTATATTGCGTCTTCATATCACGTCTTTATTTTGTATCTTTACATTGTATCTTTACATTGTGTCTTTATATTGCGTCTTTATATTTGCATCTTTATATCGCATCTTTATATTGTCTTTATATTGTGTCTTTATATTGTGTATTTATATTACGCCTTCATATTGCGTCTTTGTATTAGGTCTTTATATTGTGTCTTTATATTGTGTCCTTATATGACGTCTTTATATCGCTTCTTTATATTGTGTCGTTGTGTCACGTCTTTATATCGCGTCTTTATGTTGAGTCGTTATATTGTTTCTTTATATCGTGTCTTTATATTGTGTCTTTAGATTGTATATTTATATCGTGTCTTTATATTGCGTCTTTATATGTCATCTTTATATCATGTCTTTATATTGCGTCTTTATATCGTGTCTTCATATTGCGCCCTTATATCATGTCTTTACATCTCGTCTTAAATCGTGTCTTTATATTGTGTCTTTATATATCATGTCTTTATATCGTGCCTTCATATCGCGTCTTTATATTGCATCTTTATATCGCGTCTTTATACAGTGTCTTTATATTGCGTCTTTATATCGCATCTTTGTATTACGTCTTTATATTGTGTTTTTATATTACGTCTTTAAACGGTGTCGTTATATTGCATCTTTATATCGTGTCTTTATATTGTGTCTTTGTATTGCATCGTTATATTGTGTCCTTATATTGTGTCTTTATATTGCGTCTTTATATCGTGTTTTTATATCGCGTATTTATACCGTGTCTTTCTTTATATTGTGTCTTTATATCGCGTCTTTACATGACATCTTTATATCGTCTCTTTATATTGTGTCTTTGTATCACGTCTTTCTATCGCGTCTTTATGTTGAGTCTTTATATTGTGTCTTTATATCTTGTCTTTATATCGCACATTTATGTTGAGCCTTTATATCGTGTCTTTGTATCACGTCTTTATATCGCGTCTTTATGGTGAGTCTTTATATTTCGTCTTTATATCGTGTTTTTATATCGCGTATTTATACAGTGCCTTTATATTGTGTCTTTATATTGCATCTTTATATTGTGTCTTTATATCGCGTCTTTATATGACGTCTGTATATCGCCTCTTTATATTACGTCTTTGTATCACGTCTTTATATCGCGTCTTTATGTTGAGTCTTTATATTGTGTCTTTATATCGTGTGTTTATATTGCGTATTTTTTCCTTTCAAATCAAATTTTCTGCTACTATCAGCGTTAGTGCTGTCCCTTACCTATTTTAATTATTGTCGTCTTCGTTATCTCCTCGTAACTCCCAGACTCGTACAAAAAAAAAAAACAACAAAAAAACTCTTAAATCACTTACGATTCAATCTTACTGATATGCCTGTTTCTGTGTCACACGTATTGTCTATGTGTCATCCACGTACCTATGTGTCGCAAGCATCGTTTTAATGTATTTGCATACTTCAGTGTCACACGTAATGTCTTTCCGTCGTCCACGTATCCCAGTGTCACACGTATTGTCTTAACGTCTTCCACGTGTCCCAGTGTCACACGTATTGTGTGTACATCTTCCACGTACTCCTGTCCACAGGTATTGTATAGCTTTAATACCATATTCAACCTTCTGGTTTTATTTGGGGTATATTGTGGGTCCTCAGCTCTCCTCAGTTTCTTACTGTGATATAACGATTTTTTTTTATTACTGTAAGGTATTATTACATCGCTATTACGAAAATAAAATAAAATAAATAAATAAAAATGTTAGAAGAACAATTGAAACCGAATTATTGCTGTGTTAAGAGTACGAACTAATTATGCGTTTACACTAATTTTCATTTCCTAAATATACTTTATTGGTTTACTCCCTATCTATATTATTCCTTTTTCAAAAGCAAAACAAACCAAAAACAATTGAGAGCTTATTTGTAATTGAAGGTGATTTTAAAAAAAAAATAATAATTGAAACATAAGTCTACAATAAGATTTAAAAAACATGACTGCATTATGCTTTAGTAAAATGTTAAAATGGACATCACTTGCGAAAATCACAGCGTGATCCAACTCAACGACATGAAATAAAATCCTGTAAGAGTACACTATCGTGCGGTGGATAAGTGGGGGAGGGGAGGGGGCGCAATCAAGTGTCCCCTAACCACCTTTAAAAAATCCCTAGGTCCGCCCAAAAACCAGCCATGACTCACACACACCCTCCCCTATTCCACTTTGTTTTTCCATATCTTCAGTCTACACACTGATATATGCCATTCAAAACTTGTGCACTAACGCAACTCCGTCTCCAAGTAAAAGAACACGTGAAAACTGCTCGTTTATTTAAGTCAGCCATGAAGAGAACCGTACTGCCCCCAAACATGCTAGTTATGTCTCTGTTTAGATAGGCCAAGTATACTGTACTTTTACAACTTCTTTCGCAGTTGGTACTTGCCAGGTGTAGAACCAAGGGATTCTTAGGGGATGCAAAGAAAGAAAAGGACTACTGAACTTAAATCTCATGCATCTTGTACAAGGCCACTAATACAGTCAATCGTCGCTATTCGCGAGTGTTAGGTTCCTTGAAAACCCTGTGAATACGGAAATCAGCGAACACGGAACCATTGATCCTATGGGAAAAAGGGGGTTAAGTTGCAGCGGGACCCTAATCACCATACACTATTGCTACCGATCGCCATAAACTCATAATTTTGTGTACCCTTCTTCTAACAAACAGCTTATTTATTATACTGTGCATTTTATAAATGTGTTTTATACACTGTTTTCTTTGTAATAGTGCAGTATGTAAAATTTTTTGGTGTACCAGTGCTCAGGGTGGTAGCCTGTTTCCTCGATAAACTGAAGCAGGTAGGCGTCCCGAATTTTTTGCCTACTGCGCATGGCCGTGAATACCCGCGAGGTTCCCGCGAATGGCAAAAATTGGGTTACACTAATTATATCGCGAGAATTAGCGAACACGGAACACGAATAGCGAGGATTGACTGTACTTGCCTGAGGGTGCTATAGTCCCATTCTTTCTTTGTTTCTTCAGAGACACCCGGGAGTCACACGAGGTATAACTATAGAAAATGTAGCTAAAAAATATGAACTCACGTCAGTTACAAGAAACAATAATACTGCAGAGTTTACTAGACACAAATATATATTAACGTTAAACTTTTTGTTTATGAGTGTCATCCCTGACTAGATGTTTAGTCTGTACAGTCGTGTCAAACCACAAAAATACAAGCAACCTCATGAGCAAACATCTTCACGATGTTCAGTCTATGTGCACTTGAGTTTTTCGTGTAAACACTATTCAGATTTTCAGGCTAAAAGGGGAGACTCTGGCTGTAATAAAATCAATAACACGTGGAGTGGAGTGCCCAGGTGCGATATAACTTTCATTGAAGGCATCAGTAAAGACGTCAACAATTTGTGAAAAAGTGCTTACTAGGTCACAAGGTCTTTTCTATTTGGAGGTGCGCCCTAATGTAACCGACGGACCTTTTGTCTAGGTTGAATGGAACGCGCCTCGCCAAAACAAGGCAAATCTCGTATTTAAAAAAAAAAGTTGTAAAAATTCGAAGGAACTGCGTACTGGCACAGATAAGTCGATAAAAATATATGAAGGATATGCCAGTTAGTGGTGTACCCTGGCCTATCAGGTCAGTTCATTGGTGTGGGATGTTTGCCCGAGCCAAAAACTTCTGCCACTACAAATAGGGGACCAGCAAGAAGAATATTTGGTGGTGTTATAGGGTGGGCGAGAGATGATGATGCTGTTGTGATATGTGATCACTTTTTGCACACTCGCAACCGACCCGAAGAACAATAAAACGCTGATTCTAAGGCAGGGGCTGTATTTATTCATACAATTCATACCCAAGCCCACAAAGCAAACCAAAGAACAAACAAAACAAAACAAACAAAACACCCAGCCAGGGCTCAATTGCTAATCTGAAACGCAAACAAAGCACCGACTAGTTAAAATCATAATAGTTAAATAATGAAAAACACCATGCCCTCACCTGTCAAACTGTCCTTCTTCCACGCTACCTGAAACATTCAACTATCATGCACACACACTCAGCCCATGCATATCGTCTAATTAGACTAGTATGGTGTTGTGCATGAGGCTGGCAATCTCACCATGTAACACAGATTGCTACCGAAACCACTACTGCAAGAGCATCTGAATGCTTTGTGCGGTCTCCATGCGGAGGCCAGCCACACTGGTGGTCATAGGCTCCATAAGGAGCGAGAAGAGACATAATTTGTTTTCAAGTGGACCCACGTGCTCTCATAAATTATCAGACACATAACAATAATTAAATAATAATGAAATATGCATAAAATAGAATTAAACAATATGTACAACGAATACTCTCATTAATGAGCACAAACCACCACCTCGCACCTGATCCATCTCAATTTTCGTCCTTGCACTTGGGAACTCATCATATGAAACACATCGTTACCGAAACAACCACTGCAATAGCATAGAAATGCTTTTTGTGGGCTTGTGATGGACACCAGCCGCATTGGTGTTTCCATGCTCCACAAGGAGCAAACAGAGAAACACTTCTGTCTCAAAGTGCCTTTCGCACAAAGGAGTGGCATTGCGCTCACCAGAAATCTAAATGACTATCCTCACCTCAAAGTAACCCACAGTAGAATTATAATCAATTATCGTGAAATACACTAAATTACCCTTACATCAAAGAATAAAATAAAATTACTCTTGACTTAACAAAACTAGCAAACGTTATAATAAGCCCACTGCGCTCTCAAATAATAAATAGCTTATCTTGGGCATTTTAAAACGTGGTAACTAAAAATGTTATTGTCCCTCACATGCGTCATCTTTATGCACATTTAACACGTGGCCCTGGCTGCCATCTTGCCAACAGTTCATATTAGTAGTAGACTGCTTTTCTGCCCGGCCTCACGAATGAAATAGGTTCCTACTATATTCGCTTTTCTTGCCCGGTCTAATAAATGAAATGATTGTTACTAAATTCTCACAGCTGTGATCTGGACTTAACGTGCCTAATAAAACCTATCCCGTAATCTATCACTTCACAACTAACTCTAATGTCCTAAAAGAAATCTCCTCAGGAAACACATCTATTTATCTATTTCCTTAAACATTAGAACATACTCACGCTGAATATAATTCCAAAATTACAGAACACTAATGCTAATCTGCTTTGAAATCAAACTCACGTGTCATGTCTTTGTTCATCTTCTACCCACACAGGACGCGCCTAACTCGTTTCTCTCGTCTGGACCGATCTTCAAAAAAAGGCCCTTCGCCGGCTCACAGAACTCTTTATATATAGCTGGCATGGCCACATCACCAGCGGCGCAATCGTGAAAACGCCGGCTGGCGCAGGACTATTTACTAGGTTCTTTGTAATACTTGTAAACAGCTAAAAGAAACACAACTATTTACGTCGGGTGTTAACCACGTTGATATGGAAATGAAGGCATTATTATGGCCCTCGACGAAGCGAAAACACAAATATGAACTTCAGGGAGATTTGGGGGCGTTTATAATGGCCCCATCACAGTGGGATTGGTGAGAAAAGAATTGAAACTGTAAGATCTTCAGAAAATTAGACAAGATAACCGTCAAAAGTAGACAAGATAACCGTCAAAAGTAGACGAGATAACCGTCAAAAGTAGACTTAATTAGTAGATCTAGGATCGACTTGTTTTGTTTTATAACAGAATTAAGTGATCTGTTATAGATTCCGGTTGAATGTGGCGTCTACTTCAAATGGGCTCAACATATGAGAAACACAGAAAGCATTTATGGTCATCACTAGTACCATTTCTGGACAAACTGTACGGAGATATCAACTGCCACAGGGTGACCACTGCTTTCTTTGAACAAATTCCAGTCGACGCCTGAGGGTGAACGAAGAAAAAGAACAAGAAGAATGTAGTTTCACTTTCTGAAGAAAGGATTAATGAGTTATTTTTTAACAAAAACAAACAACAATATTTAATCATTGCGAAAGAGTTTTGACTGCATGCTTGGTATAAATCTCCAGTTACTGGTAACTAACGTAGTGTCGCAAGCGGACACATCTACAGAGTGACTGAAAAGGCATTCCTTAATGTTAAGTTGTTAAATCCTCCGTTGTATCTTTTGGAACATTTGCTTCAAAGATGTCCAAAATGGGAGGAACATAGAAGGCAAATATAACAGTTTTTTTTTAATCTCGCATGAGGTCGCATTGGCACCCGCCCCAAACCTGGCTCTGGTCAAGACCACTTGTCCCAACACAAGAAGACCCAATGACAAAATGTGTCACTGTAGTGATCTTCTGTGTTCTCACACAAAGGACCTAATGACACATGAATGTCACTGTACTGGTCCCTGTGTCTAGACACATGATCCTAGCCAAAGGCCAGTAAATTTTTTATTTTTTATTTTTTTTCCTCGCATGAGGTCGCATATTTTTTCCTCGCATGAGGTCGCATTGGCACCCGCCCCAAACCCGGCTCTGGTCAAGACCACATGTCCCAACACAAGAAGACCCAATGACAAAATGTGTCACTGTAGTGATCTTCTGTGTTCTCACACAAAGGACCTAATGACACATGAATGTCACTGTACTGGTCCCTGTGTCTAGACACATGATCCTAGCCAAAGGCCGGTAAATTATTTTTTTTCCTCGCATGAGGTCGCATATTTTTTCCTCGCATGAGGTCGCATTGGCCACCGCCCCAAACCCGGCTCTGGTCAAGACCACATATCCCAACACAAGAAGACCCAATGACAAAATGTGTCACTGTAGTGATCTTCTGTGTTCTCACACAGGAGACCTAATGACACATGAATGTCACTGTACTGGTCCCTTATTCTAGACACATGATCCTAGCCAATTTTTTCTCCTTCTCACATGAGGTCGCATATTTTTTCCTCGCATGAGGTTGCATTGGCACCCGCCCCAAACCCGGCTCTGGTCAAGACCACATGTCCCAACACAAGAAGACCCAATGACAAAATGTGTCACTGTAATGATCTTCCGTGTTCTCACACAAAGGACCTAATGACACATGAATGCCACTGTACTGGTTCCTGTGTCTAGACATTTTTTTTTCCTCGCATGAGGTCGCATATTTTTTCCTCGCATGAGGTCGCATTGGCACCCGCCTCTGGTCAAGACCACATGTCCCAACACAAGAAGACCCAATGACAAACTGTGTCACTATAGTGATCCTCTGTGTTCTCACACAAGGGACCTAATGACACATGAATGTCGCTGTACCGGTCCCTGTGTCTAGACACATGATCCTAGCCAAAGGCCGGATATTAGGCCTTTTTTTTCCTCGCATGAGGTCGCATAGGCACCCACCCCAAACCCGGCTTTGGTCAAGACCACATGTCCCAACACAAGAAGACCCAATGACAAACTGTGTCACTGTAGTGATCCCCTGTGTTCTCACACAAGGGACCTAATGACACATGAATGTCACTTTACCGGTCCCTGCGTCTAGACACATGATCCTAGCCAAAGGCCGGATATTTTTTTTTTTTAAATTTCCTCGCATGAGGTTGCATATTTTTTCCTCGCATGAGGTTGCATTGGTCCCCGCCCATACCCGGCTCTGGTCAAGACCACATGTCCCAACACAAGAAGACCCAATGACAACATGTGTCATTGTAGTGATCTTCTGTGTTTTCACACAAAGGACCTCATTACATAAATGTCACTACTGTTCCCTGTGTGTAGACACATGATCTTAGCCAAAAGCCGAATATTAGGCCGTTGGGTTTGCCAGAGCATTATCTGTGCTTCAGGCAAGGTTTATATGAACGGTGATTTGGTTTTAGTGAAGCAAAAGAGTATGAAAAAATGGTTTAGGAAATATGAATGGATTCGGGATATAGACTATTTGTTTCACTTGAATCGAGATAAGATGGGTGAAGGGGCGCCTTAGTGCAAAGGGAGGAAACCCCGTATAGCACGGCTAGCGGATAAAAGTGCTTAATTATGCTTAAGCAGATTTGGTGAGTTCGAAGTTATGCTTGAGAAAATTAGCATAAGATAATTTTGTAACAAGCTTTAAAGAAGAAAGTATAGTGTTTGGTAAAATTGTCAAATGGAGATAATATAGAATTAAGCTCCTTGCAGGTCTTAGCGAGTTGAAGAATAAATAGACGCGCGAGAAAAGTAGGATGATTAGCAACTCAGTTCACAGTTAACGGAGCGTGTAACTTAGAGTGAGTGTAGATCAGAGGGCAACCAATCGGAGAACAGAAAAACAATTTGAATTAGCAAATCAGAGTAGGTGTGGTATGGGAACAAAGAAAAGATTGACGAGAAGTCATGGGCAGTCCTGTTTGAGAAACTTAAGTGGCAAGATTGTGCATTTGCCGGGCTCCTAAGACTGAATTCTGTGGGTGACAGAAGTTTTCCAGAAGAGATTTGTAGATCTAGTCTGAGTAGCAGTAACAATTCAGGAGATTAGCTGTAACTGTGTTTAAAGTATAGGACTAGCAGATAAGAGTGATAGTAGGGACTGTGACTTGTGTGAGGATTCTGTGAGATCACGGTAAGAAAGCTCTTTCCTTTTATTGTGCATAGACAAATGTATTTGAGTAAGAAATATTGCAGAAGACAACATGTATTGCTACAAGGTTAACGACGCATACAACCAAGTACGAACATTGTAAGGAGAAGCGTTGTAGAAGGCACAAGACAAACTACTATAAGGCGGATAGTTATTGACTAAGTAGTAAGTCAAAGAAAGAAAGAAAGAAGAGGACATTGAAGAATATAGCCACGCTGGGCTTAAGAATCAAGAAATAATTGAGATTAGTGGTGCTGTCTCACACGAGTAAGTATTTTGAAGCTGCTGCAGGGGTATCTGATTATTGATATAAGTTCATGAATTATAAAATGAATGTTATAAAATTACTTGAGATGAACCTGACCGGGTTAGTCAGGAAGAGCTAACACAAAGATTTGATAGGGTATTTGGAAGAGGCATGAGAAGAAATAGAGCACTGAAGGAATAACCTGCATAGACTATACAGGAATAAATTGTCAAAGAGGGAATTATATATGAACTTGAGGTAGATGTCGCTTTGGAAGCAGTTATGAAAAGGTTGTAACAGAGAATTATACCAAGTGTCTTCTATTGTGAATGAAATTGATTATATGTAAATAAATCAGTTTTGACTGACACTAAGCACGTTGGGCTCACTCTGTCAAAGTTGTTGTGTGGGAGTTGAAACAAGATAATGACAATAAGGAAGAAACCACTATATGAGGGTAGTCACTTAGCAACAACATAGAAGAAGAAGAACGAGCTAGGGTTGGGAAGATAAATTACATCTCATCCAGGAATAGTCATCTCTGGCGGTGATGGCCAGTACAAAATGGTAACCTACTTGGAAGATATATCGATATAAGAGAATATCATCTGAATAGTACAATAACTAGGCCTGCCATCTGTCACCTAGTTTATTTTAAATAGGACTCTAGTCCACGGTCACATACTTCTCTAATTTGTGCCTTTGGACCAGTTCTCTGTTCACCACCACCGACACGGTGACACAGTTACTAGTACCATTTTCGGAAAAAAGAAACTCTAACGAGATGCAAATAGCCTGAAGCTGGACCACTGCTTTCTTTGAAAATATTCAAGTAGAAAGAAGTGGAAGAAGAAGAAGACGTAGGCTATATTTCGGGTATAGATGAAACAAATATTAAGTCAAAGAGCAATAACTGCCATTTAACTATTACGTTTATTTTTTTTCATTTTTTTTTCAGAAATAAAATAAAACAAACAGAAATCGAAAATGGCCAATAAATTGACGTTACGAGATACAGCAAGAATCGCTGTCCGCTATGAGGTCACGTTTTGAAGTCATCGTATATACACCCAGTTGGTCCTCTACATTTGGTCCTGGATTTTTCTTGTGGCGCGCTCTCCCTTCAGAGGGAAAAGCGTGCTAGGTCTTAGCCGCTTTTAGGGTAGTGTTGCGTGGTGGTTTGCTCTGAACAATGTTCCATGTGTTATGAATAAAACAATTATAAAATTCTGGCCATTGTTTTCTTCCTTGATATGTTAGTTTTAGTGCATCGTGCCTTTGATGGAAAATTAAGCGAATGCTGGGGTGGAAGATTCCAAACAATACTTGAACTTTGGAATACGATTGATTTGATAAGTCATTTCATTGAGTCCGGACATTTAATTCACATGTACACATTTCAAATAGGGACAGAACATGAGTCATGCATAAATTAATCAATGGCGTAGACTGCTGTTTATGTGTCAATGTCCGTTATGAGGATACAATGCAGTATTGTCGTCAGAACATCACAGCTATATGCACGAGCAGATAGACATGGCTACCTGCCGACAGTGAGACTGCGAGTCTGAAATATATTCATACGAATTTGACGATTATTCTCATCCTTCTGAGGATTCTAGTTAAGTACTAACCTCCATATATTTCCTTCTCATATCGAGTTCTAGGACTGACCCTGGTCCATCAAAAATACACATATAAATGGCTATATCATGCCATTGAATTGGAAGGTTAGAAAAACGCAGCTATTCAGCTTTGCGGTCAAGTACAAAGGGGTAGCGTTTCTTAGTTACCGACTGTGTCCTAAACAACGCTATACACGTCATAATCGATCGTGTGTGGAGCGTTCAAAATTGAAACCTCTATCGCAATATATTAAATGCCTTAACCTCTTACAATTGCACGTCTGATAACCTTTAGCAGACGGCGTTAATATCATATACCGTAACAATTCCCTGTACACCGGGGAAAAAAAATCGATAGATTTTTTTTCAAGATCTATCCGACTTAACAATTTTTTCAAAAAAATTTAACACAATTGTGACATATGGCCGACGATGTTCTGAGTAGAACCGTGTTGCGGTCATGTCAACTAACTATTTGTCATAGTCATCAAACATAAATCACATTATATATCAATATTATACATATTATTATATCAACTAAATAAATGTCCAATGTTAATAGTGAATGATAAAATTAAATTAAAGTAAGGTCTGTCGTATTAGTATGTCATATAGGAATTAATTTGACTAATTAAAATTAAATTAATTAATTAAACTAAGAGTTAAATTATTAAGGTTCTAATGTAACGCGATGTCATGAGAGAAGAAAAGACAAACTAAGTGAGAAGAAATAGAAAGAAATTCGAATATAAGTTTTAACTTAATTGTGTGTGTTAAGTGTTAGTGAATAATAACTATCTAATTTAACTAACTAAATAATGTATAGGTACATTAACAAAAATATTAATCTAATACTTGTGTGAGATTTATTTTCTCTTTTCATAATTTCTTCTTTTTATATTTCGTTCTCTTTTTTTTTTCATTTAATTTTTTTCTCACCTTTCATTTTATTGATAATAATTCAATTAAGAAGTTAAGTTAACTAATTAATTAGTATAGGATATGATGATCCATCCGTAGTCTTGATCCTGATGAATTCTTTTAGGCAAAAGTGTTCAAACGTTCACGTCGGAAAGAAATGTCATTTATCACTGCATCCAAGAATTAAGAGTCCATAGGATAATAAGTTCGACTTGTCGTCAGATATTATTCCATGATTGTTCAACGGTATTTATATATCGTGTATGGACGTTAGACGAAGTTCCAATGTCAATATGTCTTTTAGTTCAATTCTGTGATGCATATAGTGTTTATAAAGTTTAAATTGACGGCAAGGTTAGTTCTATTATAGTTGATACTTCGTTCAATCCAATGTAGTTCTGATTGATGTAGTTTAAGAGTGTCAATATTGATTATTCGTCGTCAATAGGATTACGTGACAATGCATCTGCCACACAATTTTCAGTGCCAGGTATGTGTTCAATGGAGAACTCGAATGGCTGTAGGATGATTGAATATCTGGCAAGCTTCTGGCTTGTATGATTTGATCGACGCAAGGCTGCTACGGCACGTTGGTCCGTCTGTATGGTGAAGGGAGCACCAAGTAAGTACTTTTCAAGTTTGGTTATTGCCCAGATCACAGATAAAAGTTCCTTGTCGACTGTTGAATACTTCGTTTCTGCCGGCTTCAGCTTTCTTGAAATGTATAACGTAGGATGTAGAATGCCATCATGGTTCTGGAGCAGGCATGCACCAATGCCGTAGTTACTAGCATCTGTTCGTAAGAAAAATCTTTTGGAAGCATCGGAAAGTCTTAAAATTGGTTCATGCGAGAACAAATTTATAATTTTGTTGAAAGTTTCATTGCATGTACCAGTCCATGTCACCTTCACCGGCATATCTTTTTTTAACAATGAAGACAATACAGCCGTGATGGATGACAAGTTTGGTATGAATCTACTGTAATATTGAACAAGTCCTAACAAACTCCTGACCTGTTTCTTCGTCTGAGGAACTGCTATGTTTAGAATTTTGGAGACTGTACTAGGTAAAGTTCGGATATATCCCGATCCAATGATATGTCCCAAAAAGGTTATCTCATTACACGCGATTTGCACCTTTGTAGGTTTAGCAGTTAGATGATAATTCCTTAGAGTGTCAAAAACATATCTAAGTCCCAAAACATGTTCCTCAAACGACGAACTAAACAAGCATATGTCGTCAATATATGTAATAACGTCTGGTCTACCTGATAAAATTTGTCGCATCAGGCGAATGAAGGTAGCTGGCGCATTAACAAGCCCAAAAGGCATCACATTCCACTGGTATAGACCTTGTGGAGTGGAAAATGCGGTGTAGTACTTAGCCTTTTCGGTCAGTGGTATCTGCCAATAACCTTTAGTTAAGTCTATCTTACTAAATATAGTTGCGTTGGATAGACGTGGCAGTAAGTCGTCGATAAGTGGATGTGGTTCGCTGTCAACTATAGTCTTAGCATTTAATTTTCTATAATCAACACATAGTCTAATGTTATTGTCCTTCTTCCGGACAATCACTAATGGAGAAGAGAATGGCGAATTACTAGTCTCAATGATTCCCAGAGACAACATCTGTTCAAGTTCCTTAGTAGTTTTAGCAAGGAAATGTAAAGGAACAGAATAGGGATGTACACGAATAGGTGTATCATTATTGAGAGTAATGTCATGACTGATAGCCGATGTGCGACCCGGGACGTCGGTCAATACATCTGGATAAGATTGTAATAGATTAGCAATCTGTAGACGCTGTTGCGGTGTAACCGTTGAAGAGATGGTTACATCCCGCCAAGATTCAGTAGGTTGAACTACTGGTACAGGTAACGGTAACTGTACCTCAGGAAAAGAAGATTCTTCTTCCTGGATGACAGATAAGTTAGTATAATGACAAGTGGATACTGTGTTGTCATCTAGTGCATGAAAAATTGACTGTAAGTGTTCAGGACGTGTATGAAATTGCTTGAGCATGTTAATATGAAATATCTTTTTGTGTCCCTTGATATCTAAGACGTAATCAACGTCGGAAATTTTATCAATGACTTTGTAAGGACCATTCCAAGATATCAATAATTTATTGTTATTGTGAGGAAGTAACACATAAGCCTCGTCGCCTGGGAATAATTGGCGTAATCGTCGAGACCTATTTTGTAGAGATCGAGCCTTAGCTTTTGCATCCTCAGAAGAAGCTGTTGCCAACTGGCAAGACTCAATAATGTTCTTCCGAAGATTAATCACATATTCGTAAGATGACTGAGTGTCCTGAGTCATCTCCTCGTCAATTAATAAGTTTTTTATTAGTCCCATAGGACCTCTTGGGGAGCACCAAAAACTAATTCAAAGGGAGAGAAGCCAGTTTGTTCATGCGGTACCTCCCGATAAGCAAATAGAACAGCTGGGAGTGCTCTGTCCCAGTCATGAGGGTGCTTAGCAGTAACCTTATGTAGTAGTTGTTTAAGTGTACGGTTAAGTCTTTCAACCGCACCATTACTCATCGGATGATAAATACTACTTAAATTCCTATCAATGTCCCAAGTTTTCATGACTTCCTTCATGGTGTCAAATATAAACTGTGACCCATGGTCTGATAAAAGTTTTCTAGGAAACCCTATTCTAGAAAAGATGAGATGTAGTGCATCAGCTACATCTGTGGTAGTGGTGGTATTTAATGGGATAGCTTCTGGCCATCGTGTGCACAAATCAATGCACGTAAGGACGAATCTATGTCCTCTGGCCGATGGTAGCAATGGACCAATAATGTCTATTGCCATCTTGTCAAAAGGTCTCACTGAGATATCGCAAGCCTGAATAGGCGCCGTGTGAAAAGCTCCACGTGCTTTCACTTCTTGGCATGTAGTACAGGAACGTACATACTGCGAAATATCTCTTGACACCCCTGGCCAAAAGAATGAAGACAGTACTCGAGATCGTGTTCGAGTATATCCCATATGTCCAGCACAATGTGAGTCATGTGCATGTTGAAGAATGTACCGTCTAAAAGTATACGGGACCATAACTTGTTGTTTCATTTGTGATTTGTCATTAAAACATCTAATCAATATGTCATTTTTAATAACAAAACAATGTTTGTTATTATTACCTGAGGATAGATTGTCAACTTTATCAACCAACTTAAAAATTTTTTTTAAAGATTTATCCTCTTTTTGTTTGGTTGCAAATGTTTCCCTGTCAATAGGTGAATTGACTACAAATTCCTCTTGGTTATCTGCATCCATTTTATTATCATCAACCTTCTCCAGGAGTTGAGTCTGCGCTCTAGTCGTCACGGCGTTTCCAGTGCATAGGTTATGTTTCTCCCATTCTATTATCTCATCTGGAGTACAATCTTTACTGCCGTGTATACGACCGACCATCAAATCAGCTATAGGTTTTTTTAGCATACATACTTTTACGTTCCCTGTGAAGAAAGGAGTGTTAACATGAATAATAGCTGTGGGGTAAAACTCTATTGTTCCACCAAAAGTCATGCAACGGACATATTCCCCTGTTGCACAGCTAGGATGTACCAGCGACTGTCGTACACCAATCGTTGTGGATCCCGAATCCCTCAACACTGAGACGACGGATCCATTAACTAATCCCCTGTTAAAAATTAGTAGGCCTGTTCCATCGTTGACTGCAAGACCTACCTGTGGTATAATATGTCCGCAGTTGAGCACTGTTTCTTTCGCCTTCTGAAAAATAAGATTGCATTGCTGGCAACTATTTGCCACATTATAATTAATAGCAAAACATGCAGCAGAAGACTGTGTTGTATTATTGTCAAGTGGGACCTGAGCTATAGGGGTAGTATTATTTGTAACTGCCGCCCCTGTATTATGGTTGTAATGAGATGATCCCCGAGAATGAGATCGATTCCGAGTATAATTGTTAGAATTATCTCGTCGTCCTCTATAGCAACTATTATCTCGATGTCTCGAGCCATGATTATTACCATTCCAGTTATTATTATTATTGGGAGTATGTGATCGATTATAATGAGTGTTATGTTGACTATTGTGGTAGTTTGTTTGAGGTGAATAATTTCTATCTCGTGATCTACCTCTGTTGAACTCATTTTTTATTGTTGAAATCATTATTATGTCCCTTCTGAAAGTTAACGTTATGATTTCTTTGGAACCTGCTTCTGTCTACACTGTGATGTCTTTGTTTGTTATTGTGATTGTAGGTCATATTAGACGCCACAGGTAGAGGTTCTCTTAATGAGGAGTTAGAAATGGTTGCATTCGGATGTGCCGAACAGTAGTTTAAAGAAATTTTTTCTAACTCATCCATAGTACCTGGTTTACGCTCCTGCAAATATGCAAAAAATGGCTGGCTAACCGAAGATAATACCTTATCCCGCAGTAGTAAATCAACTAATTTGTCGTATGATTTGTTGACTTCTGCCAGTTCAACCCATCTATTAAATGTATTGCGTATGTTCGCAATGAATCCTGCAAAATCCTTTGGAGATTCAGGTAAAATTCCCTTAAATTTCAACCTACAGTGTTCCTCGTCCAGGTGAAACCTTCGTAAAAGCAAGGACTTAATAGCACCGTAGTTATTAGCTATTGATGGGTCAGCATTTTGAGAAGCTGTCAGTGGTTCTCCAACCAAGAATTCATTTAATTTGAGTACCCATGACTCTTCAGGCAAATGGTTAGATTTGCAAGTCTGTTCAAAACGAGCCAGGAACGATGAAAGGTCGTCGACGTTCAAGTTGAAAATGGGTAATTTAAAGTTGTAGAAATGTTTAGGTTGGCTGGATGATGATCCATTTTGTGCGTTATTATTCTGGTTTGCATCAGCATTTTGTGCTTGTAATCTTGCTGTCTCCAATTTAATACGCGCCAATTCCATTTCTTGTTGTAAAATAATTTCCTCTCGTTTCAATTTATTCTCTTCTTCCTGTTTGGCGATTGTTCTTTGCTCTTCTCTTTCACGTTGAGCAATCTCTCTCAATCTATTTTCCTTGGCAATTTGCTTCATCTCAAGTTCTGCTTCCTCTTTCTTTAATGCTGCCTTTTGTTCCTCTTCCTCTTTCTTTAATAATGCAGCCTTTTTCTCTTCTTCTTTTCTTTCATATTTTTCCAGTTCTGATTCAGCAAACTGACGAAGTTCTTGAGATTTATAACCATATTCACGACCAATCTTAACGAAATGGTCTATAGTAAGCATTTTGACTTTTATCTGTAAGTAATTATTGATAATTACTGATTAAATTAGTCAATGGTAGCTTCAGAGTAATTATTATACTTACTCAACTTAGAAATATTCAATATAAGTAATCACAATAGTACTGAACTTAATGTCTAAGTTCAACTAATAGACAATATTTTGTAACAATATTGTATCTAAATAATACTATATCATAAATAGTTATGATATCTGTTAAATATAATGTAATTATATCACACAATTAATCTCAATATCCAATAATGTTGGGTATAATTCCTAGTAATTATATTGTTCAATGTACTAAGTCACTCTCTTAGTACCAGAAAAGTATATTAAATAATATACAATGGGTCTATTACCTCAAAGGTAGCTATAAGATTATTTTATTTTGTCAATATATATATTATATTATATTATGCCCTAGGCATCTATGATAAATTGTAGTGCTACTTTCTTGGACTATCACTGCATAATTATGCAATGTCCCATATTAACCTTAATTATCAGAAAAAATTAATTAAATTAAATTACAAGTGTATTATTGCATATAATAGCATATTATTAATGTAATATTAATATATATCATGAGGACAAACAAAACAATGATGCAACTAAAGGGTACAAACAATGTCAAGACGCAAACAAGACATTTTCACAATTAAAATGAATTTATGAACTAAATAAAATAAGCGGAAATGTCACAGACCAAATGAAGGGCAAGGTCTGACCGGAGGTCAACTGCATATTCAAGGTACACACAAAAAAAATGACTGCGAAAAATGATGACGTCACAGGACTCATAACGGACGAAAATTTAACAATCATAAAATAAATGATAGTCAGAGGAGACTGGACGAATAGTAACGAACATGGTACAGAACTGAATAAAATTATTAACTGAGTACGAATAAAAATACACCAATTATCTACGGGACAGTACAGCTAACGCAAAATCGTCAAACGATAGCAGATTTGGACAACAAGTCCAATGTCAAACCTCAATGGGGTTTCCAAAGGTGCGATCGTTAAACTGCCCTAAGAAACGACCGAAATCAATTCAGGCATCGTGAGAGCCACAGAATCTAATTTCGGTTCATCCTCCCTACCTCCCACGAATTAACAACACATTAAGACAACAAAAATTACATTAAACATAGATAAAAACATGCCGATGTAGGCAGAGGACAATGGACTTAGTTAGCACTGTTTGCAATACCAACAGTTAAACACCTAGATTTATCTTTACCGTTGCTTCGATCAGTGCTAGCGGTCGTCAACAGCTAGGCTAAAGCCCCTGACTGTCTGCTCCTATAGTCCATATCATGTGTTGGCTTCAAATGGCTTATGTTTCCTTTGGTTAGACTTAGAAACGGCTGGTTTCTTCGACAGATCACCTACACGATTTTCAGTGACGTCACGTTGTTAGGTATTATAATGAGTACTGCGTCACGTCAGCCTCGTACTGGTCATGTGATCGAAACTTGATCGTAAACATTTCATTCGAAAGTCATGAAGAAATTTTTTTTTGTCGTCCCCAGACACCGGACACCACTGTTGCGTGGTGGTTTGCTCTGAACAATGTTCCATGTGTTATGAATAAAACAATTATAAAATTCTGGCCATTGTTTTCTTCCTTGATATGTTAGTTTTAGTGCATCGTGCCTTTGATGGAAAATTAAGCGAATGCTGGGGTGGAAGATTCCAAACAATACTTGAACTTTGGAATACGATTGATTTGATAAGTCATTTCATTGAGTCCGGACATTTAATTCACATGTACACATTTCAAATAGGGACAGAACATGAGTCATGCATAAATTAATCAATGGCGTAGACTGCTGTTTATGTGTCAATGTCCGTTATGAGGATACAATGCAGTATTGTCGTCAGAACATCACAGCTATATGCACGAGCAGATAGACATGGCTACCTGCCGACAGTGAGACTGCGAGTCTGAAATATATTCATACGAATTTGACGATTATTCTCATCCTTCTGAGGATTCTAGTTAAGTACTAACCTCCATATATTTCCTTCTCATATCGAGTTCTAGGACTGACCCTGGTCCATCAAAAATACACATATAAATGGCTATATCATGCCATTGAATTGGAAGGTTAGAAAAACGCAGCTATTCAGCTTTGCGGTCAAGTACAAAGGGGTAGCGTTTCTTAGTTACCGACTGTGTCCTAAACAACGCTATACACGTCATAATCGATCGTGTGTGGAGCGTTCAAAATTGAAACCTCTATCGCAATATATTAAATGCCTTAACCTCTTACAATTGCACGTCTGATAACCTTTAGCAGACGGCGTTAATATCATATACCGTAACAGGTAGTACCCAGCTTTTACATTTATTTTTATTTAGATTCACATGTGTCCTACTTAACCCTCACTTTCTTTCCTTTCCCTGACGAAGGCCTTGTGGCCTCAACGTTGGTTATTTTCTTAGTTTTTTTGTCCTCATAAGACACATCACCTTTTTTCAATTTTATTTCACACCCATCCATTGTATACAACCAGAGCGCTACATGATCAATTAGCATTCATACCCTTCGACATTTTCTTAGGGAGACTGAGTACCGATGGGTTTACCTGGAGTGCAGTGTTGTCGATTCTAATCAACAATAACATATTTTGGACAGGTCGGATCTCAGGTTGACCTGCAATGTTAATGTGACATAGCATGTTTACGTAATAAATTGGCAGTTCATTATTATTTTTATTTTGTCGTTTTTTTTCTTCAAATAAATCTTTGGGTAAGAGTACAGTAATGACAATTTAAAAATAGGGAGTCATTTTTCAAACACTTTGTGGATATATCCTCAGAGTGCGAGATAAGAACGAAGAACCAAACGTCATCCTTCGTTCCTTTTCAGAGACTGTCTCGTTTTGACCAGGCACGATCCATTCAACCTAGACTTTAGGTCACTCAGATATATAAGTGCTCTTGTCCAAAAAATGAAAGACCTTGCCTTGGTGTAACCTATATATTTTTTTTCAAACCCCCTTTTTTCCTACCACGTCTTGTATCTGTTTTTGTGTGAGTGTTTGTATGTAAAGGTGCTTATGTTACAGGGCGTAATTAGTGGCATTGCACCACCTGCCATTTCGTGGGTCTTGTGTGGCCTCTACCAATGTTAAGCCTGCTGAGCTGGGGAAGTCCTCTGGGTGTTGCAAAAAAAAAAAAAAATAAAAATAAAAATAAAAAAACTATCACCAAATGCTTTAAAGGTAAAGAGTGAAAATTCAAATCCCTGGGATTAGACCAAAGGAACGAACGAAAGTCGTCTTGGGAGGAATTGTTTAAAAACTCGTCTAACAACGAAGTCGGTAGTGAAAGAAAATTTGATGAGCATAAATAAAGTGAAAGCAACAGGTGAAAGAGATGACAGGGATACAGGTGGTTGAAGTAGTGCTTCCTCAAAGGTGCAAATATACGCCCAGAACTTGTTTGATCTGAAATGGAAAAAAGCTGCGCAGGCCGAAAACATGGTTGGCATGAGGGCGGGAATGGATAGTTAATAGAATGATATACCTGCGCTGTTCAGCTTTCATTTTATATTTCTTCACATTCTGCAGAATCACGGGACCACCATTGTAATAGCCCTATCAGGAAGTTTGCAACAGAAATGAATTTTATGCACTCTTACTGTGGTGGTTTCCTAAAGTAATCTGTTTTACATGATGACATGGTCAGCCTCATGGACAGGCTTTCACGTTAGTCACCTTTTAAGACGTGGTTTGGGAATGAATGGTTTCATTCTTTCCTTGTTTCCTCAGAAAAAAAAAGTGAAATCCGCACGATGGCAACGATATGTAAACAACAACAAACAACTGCCTGGAACACCTGCATAATTGAAACTAGGAACTCTCTAGAAACTTGTCTACACGCAAAAGCGCGGTCCATAACTTTCGAATAGTAAAAATCTTATTCTTCTTGTTCCTCGTTCGCCTTTCAAGACGGTTTGCGTTGCATTATGTTGTGCACCTTGCGGCCCAGTGCATCCGTCTTCAACATGCATTTATTTGGGACTGCTTTCCTATCATTTGGTTTTCCGTGACGTCCCTACAAGGCAGCAGTTGTCTGTCATCAGTTTTGTCTTTCCTAAGAAAGCTGTCTTTCCGGACTAACAAATCTTTTCTAACTGGACAAATATCAGTCGAATTAACAGAGTGAACATATACCTTGTATTAGGCAGTATGTAACCAAATGTATGCCCCGTTCGGTTCTCGGGGTCTCAGAACAGACAAATAAAGAATAGGACTACTGCATCCTTATGCATGCCGGACAGGGCTATTAATATGAGGTTTTTGCTTGGGGTTGACAACCTCATTGTGGCGAATAGCCAGTGCTTTTCATTTGTCTGTGTTTTACTTGACTTCTTCTCCCATGTGCCCGTCCCTTCTCTCATTTGCACGCAACGACTCAGGTTTTGTGTTGTTGTTTTGTTTACTGACTTAGCGAATTACGAAAGGAGTGTTTAAAACACAGGCAGGATTACCTTAGGTGTGGCATGAAGATTAGGTAATACTTCTGGAGCTGGACTGAGTGTTTGTCAACACTTATGATGACTATTCAAACTGAGGTTATATCGTGAGTTACAAACAAGATTCATAAAAACAACCGGTAGCGTATATACTTTATATGGGACGGTTTTCAAATCGCATGTTGTCAGGCGGGATTTTCACGAGAGGGGTGGGGAACAAGACCTACAAGAAAGTCAGACATTCGGATATTATTGGTCTAGATTAAAATAGACTACTTCTTATTGGAGACTTTCCCAGCATAGGAAGCTGGGAGCGGGAGCGAAAAGTCCCTTATAATGTCGCACAATTTTAAACGCCGGGCACTGTATTTCCATAGTCAAGACGGCATTTTCAGGCAAACCAGGACCGAAGAAAAACAGGATTTCAATAGAGAATCGGACCAAGTATTGAGGATCTTGTGAGATTAACCAGAAAGAAAATTCAAATTTATAATCCTGGAAACTACAAGTTCTCGGAACTTATATACAGGAAAATAGTGGGATTAAAACTAACATTAATATCCTGACTACCTGTAGGGATCGGAAGCGATCATAACCTCTGCATAGCTAAACTGAGAATTAAACTGAAGAAGTTATACCAACCGAATAAAAATAGAAGAATAGATGTACACAGACTGCAATCAAATGATATACAGGAGGAATATAATGTCAAAATGAACAACTATTTCGATGCTTTAGGCAAAATTGACAACGATATCACCACCAAGACAATCGATACTAAATGGGAACAACTGAGAACAGCAATGACAGAAGCAGCTGTAGCGACCACCGGATACCTAGTACATAAAAAGAAAAAATGGATGAGAGAAGATACTTGGGATAAAATACAAGAAAGGAAAACAGCAAAACTTAAACTACTAGCGGCAAGTACACATAATGCAGTTGAATCTTGCAAACTAACTTATAACTTGTTAAATAAAGAAGTGAAGACAAAAACTCGAAGAGATAAAAGACATTTCATCAATGAACTGGCCGTAGAAGTTGAAAATGCTCCAAGAACTGGTAATAGTAGGTGCCTTTATCAAATTACAAAACAACTATGTCACCAGCCTACTGCTATGAAACACCTGTTAAGGTAAATTAGGGAATTCAATACCAACAGAAAAAGAACAAATGAAGAGATGGGCTGAGCACTTCATGGAGGTGCTAAACAGACCACTACCAACAGTAACACCTGATTTTAATAATGAAACACCTGTGGTGAACTTCTAAATACGATATCTAAATTAGAATATAACAGTCTAGTGCATAAAGTCAAAGATAGGATAGTACTATAAAATTTCGGCGAGAGTTGTAGTCGTCGCCTACGCCTTCAGCGTATTAATTGATAACGCATTGGCCGAACAAAAAAGGGTACCCTATTTTTCAAATTCGTCCTTGAGACAAACGTACCACTTTTCCAAGTTCAATGAAGTATTTGCCTAAAATACATTGTGGAAGGGAGGAGAACGGATAGATAACCCAACGCAAATCACGTCTCACATTGTTTCTAAAAATAAAACCAACTTGCTAGCCTTGCCCTTAGGCGGTTTTCAAATTACGATGTAAACGTTAGAAAATGTGGACAATACGGTCATGAAAACACGCTTAGCTCTTGTTGCGAATGACGTAATTCTCGTGTATTACGAGAGACTCTCGTATTTAGCTTGAAAGTACATGGAAAAAGAATTGAACAGGAGGTAGTTTAAAAATAAACAACTAACATAGAAAAAAAGATGGAATTTTGAACCAAGCCACTTAGCCCTATAAAAATCATATATTCGGGTGCCTGAAGACTTGCTGACCAGGAATATGTTGTTAGTTATCTAAATAGTCCATTAAATAAATCAAATATTGGTAATAATACAAAGAGAATCGGAGATATTGTCAGGTCAAGTCATGTCTGCTTAGATTTGATAGCATATTTTTGGGGGGGGAAATTAGGTGAAAGAAAGGCTCAGATAGTACGATGAAGTGGATTGGATGAAATTTGAAGGAAGCCGAAATATTATTGGCTAACCTAAATATACAAATCTAGTTGGTAATAGTAACACATAGTGGTTTGAGATATTTAAAAAAAAATAAAGTTTCATTCAAGAAAAGAGATGCTTGGTCTCATTGTCCAAAGCATTTTCTTTAACGAAATAGTAGGCTGCTCGCTGCCATTTTGTCAAAATATTCTGAGGAACAAGCAGCGATGAGAAGACTTGTGCTTTGTTTTAAACTAAATAACAACAGAAAGCAGTCTGAACAGAGGCAGTGATGAAAGTGTGCCATATTCTATTGCCTAATTCATCGTTACTTGTTTATATTTCCTTGATATGTGGGGTTCCTGCTGGTACTTGGCTGGTGCTGGTACTCGATGATAGAGAAATTCAGCACGATTTATAAGAGTCTCTGGTACTTGCTGGTATTAGAGAAGTTCAAGACCAGAGGAGACTGAAGTGTTTGGCCAAACCAACTACAACTGCTGTGATTTTAGGATCCAGATAAGTGCAATATCTGGCCTGGGACAACATATCACGAATAAAGAAAAATCTCCTGTATAGACAAAAACGTTCCTCCAAAAGACTAACATAAACAATTCTAGTGAAACAAAAGAACATTGGGATGATGATAATCCCCAAACTGCCTTCTAGTACCAGTAGTAAATAGATTAATTAACATCAACTTGAGAATTTGTAACAATGTACTATGGACATATTGTCTGTTGTATGTAAATATCTTTATATATATTTGTAAATATATCTATCCATCTAAATTGATTCTCATTGAACTGTAGTCCTGACCAAAACAACTTTAGGCTCAGGACCAATAAAGTTTAACAAAAGAATTTTTAAATATAAAATTTAACAGCTGGAGTTAGTTGAGTTTATCATAGCAATTAGTATATGTTTGTATATGTTTTTGTATTGAGATTCTTTAACAACACTCTTACAATACCCTAGACACTTTATGTAGCTTTCAGTCACGCTAGTCAAGAAAGAATATAACTTAGAGTGAGATCGTAGGGTGGTAACAAGAAAAGTACTCTGTAACACAGTTGTCCATTGTTTACCTCAGAGACCTTCACAGCTGATCTCACTTAAGTACAACTATACGCACACCATTCTTCTTAACATCAAAACCTACCACATATATTGGGGTCTCTGAGTCCGGGATTTGAATTTGGCATATATAGATGAATGTTTGAAATAGGAATCTCATACAGCATATATTAACTAACTCCAGGAATAAAAATTAGCAGTAGTATATAAATTCAAGATTGTATTACTAGTTTTTTTTTTTTTTTGTTCTTTTTTTCTATAACCAGCGGCACTCGAGCTTTCCAGCTCTTTCGGCCCAATGACATGTCATTGCGAGGCTGGGGGGTCAGTGGACTTTCCTTCCAACCCGGTCAGGAGCTTCGCTCCTTCCCATCCACACGGGATTTATGTGCAGGAGCCGTTCAGGTTATTCAGTCAAATTTCCGGTCGTAAACATTTCTTCAAACGCCGACGGCCGGGTTTGAACCATGAACACCTGGTCGCCAGTACAACGTCGTAGCCATTACACCAGCGCGGCTCCCTATTACTAGTGTTAGTAGAGGTTAGGAACACCCCCTAAGAAGATAACAATAATTAAGAGGAGATTTACAGTGATAGGTTGTCACAGCCAGTGGTAATTAGTTAATTATAGTTGATATTTATTTTAGTTAAGTTTAGGATTGTCTTAGAACCTTATTAGACCTGCTTGAGTTAGAATGGCTGATTTAGCCAAGTTCAGATCTGCCGCTGTGCAGACTGCTAAAGAGATGGGCATGGATGGACCAGAGCTGGTCCAGTATGTAACTTCAGAGGTGGACAAATTTATTGCCCGAGAAGATAAAAGATTAGAGAAAGAAGCAGAAAGAAAGTTAGAGGCTGAAAAAGAAATTAAGAGGCTGCAGATTGAGGCTGACAAGGTGGCTAGGGCATTGGAGGCAGATAGGGAGGCAGAGATTAAAAGGCTTCAGTATGAAGAGAAGAAGTTGGAGGCAGAAAGAGAAGAAAGAAGACAGTCTGCAGAGAGGGAAGCAGAAAAGGAGGAGAAGAGGTTACAGAGGGAGCATGAGCTACGACTAAGAGAGTTGGAATTTCAAGGCCATGCTCCTGAAAATGGTGCCAGCCCCTTTGCCTCAGATGCCCCTGCTAGTCAAGGAGCCACAACCTCAGCTATGGGTTTTCATGTAGACCATTTTGTGGAGAAAGATGATGACATAGAAGGGTATTTAAGTAGATTTGAACTTTTGGCTACTATATATGGGTTAGAGAGAGAGAGGTGGAGCCTCAAGTTATCCCAGGGTCTTAGGGGAACGGCTTATGAAGATTTTGCCAAGATGAGCAGAGATGACCAAGACAATTACGACATGTTAAAGCAGGCTCTTGTGTTAAGATATGAAAAAAAATGGATAATTTTATAGAAAAATATTTAGGAATGCCAAACTACTGTCGGGTGAGACCTATCACCAGTTCTCTGCACGGTTAGAGACCTACTTGGAGAAATGGACTGCTCTGGGGAAAACCCAAGATCTTAAGGAAATGATCCTTATTGAGCAGCTAAGAGAGTCCATGGCTTCAGACCTGAGAAAGTTTCTCATGGAACAAGGTGCAGAGAGGCTGGATGAGTTACTCAATGTCGCTGAGAGGTATCAGGCAGCCCAAGCAGAGGTAGTTGGTAATAAAAAGAAACAGGTAGACAATTTTAAGGCACCCCAAAACTTTAATAGGTTTGACCATAGAGAACAGAACAAAGGTAAGCACCAGTTTGATAGGCCACGCAATGACTATAAAAATAAAACCCCACAATTCAGTGAAAGGAAATATGATGAAAGAAAACCTTTTAACCAAGGAAAGTGATGGGGTAAAAATTGTCGGATGGACAACCATAACACCGAAGTGTGTAAAAGGAGACCTGTAATCATGGCCACGCTTCAGACCAGATCACAGTCTAAAAGGAGGAGGATAACCCGATAAATACCCCTCCAGATGAGATGAGGAAGGCACAGGCGGAGGATAAGACCCTCAAGCCTTGTTTTAAGAAATTTCTCAAATGTCATACACCTCCAGGCAAGGGAGACTTCTATATGAAGAACAAACTGATATACAGGAAGGCCGGAACTGGATCCCATGGTCAGGGACAGCTGGTACTTCCTAAAAAGTATAGGGCAGAGGTAATAAGGAGCTTAAATGTTGGGAAAGATGGGGACCATGAGAAAATAGGTACCATCATCCAAAAGGTTGCTCAAAATTATTATTGGCCCGATGAAATGGTTGACATTGAGTATTTTGTAGAAGCATGTGGCATATTACATAAGGGAACACCCAACAGTGGGAAAATTGACCAGGACCTAGACACGCCACGGGGCAAACTTAGGCCTGGAAAGAAAAATAATTATAATAAAGTGGACAGAGGGGAATGGGAACCCCCTTTTCACAGACAGTCTTCACTCGAATGTTTTACAATGGCCACTATGCGACGAGTACAAAGAGATGTTTTACCCCAGAATAAGCCGACAATCCCTCGGTCGGAATTATGTGAACTGGGTGATGATAAAAGAGAGAGAAAATCTCTCACAAGGAATTTAAAGTGGGAAGAAAACCCCAAGAGAAAAATTGGTAGTGGTCGATTTGTGAGTGATGATTCTAGGCAGAAGAGTCCTCACTATAAGGCTTCTAATGGAAGAGACCATACCGGTGCCTGGAAAAATAAGTCAACAATCTTAAAGGTCCATATGTAGCCTTGTTAAGGACATGGACTGATGAAAAGGCAGAAGAAAATATTACCTCATCATATCAATATGTGAACGAGCTGACACTCATCTTAAAAATGACTGGAAACTTGCCAATGAAAATTTGAGACAAGCCAGGAAAAAGCATGCTGGCTATTACAATAAGAAAGCGAAGGACAGAGAATTGGCTGTGGAAGAGAAGGTGCTTCTTCTACTGCCCGGCAGCCAGAATAAATTGCAAATTGGATGGCAAGGTCCATATACAGTTCAAGAGAAGGTGTCTAGAACAAATTATAAGATAGATAAGAAGGGGAAAGAGAAAATCTATCATGTGAATCTCCTGAAAAAAATCTGGATAGAGAAAACCAGGAGGAGACACACCTACTGACCTTGTCAGTTGCAATGGAATTGAAAAAGGAACCACTTACCTCTCATGAATATCCTTTACATCCCTGTGAGACCGCTGCACAGGTAAAAATCAGTACGCACTTAACGAAAAATCAGAGGAAGAGGGTTCAACAGGTTCTGAATGATCATACAGATGTGTTAACGGACCGACCGGGGCATACAAATTTATTAGTGTATGATATGAAACTCATAGACCCAACACCAATCTGTATGAGAGCCTATTCGATTCCGTTCGCTAAGGAAAAAGCATTGAAGGAGGAGATAGATTATCTGTTGAGAGAAGGAATTATCTCGCACAGTGAATCTCCTTACAGCTCCAGTGTGGTTCTGTTAAGAAAACCCTCTGGAGAACACAGACTGTGGATAGATTACAGAAAACTGAATGCTGTCACAGAAGGTCAGGTGGATCCATTACCTGATACAAATCAGCTGTTTGCCAGGCTGAATAAAGCTAAATATTTCTCTAAAGTGGATCTGAGCAAAGGCTACTATCAGATTCCAGTAAAGCCGGAGGTTAGACCTTATTTAGCCTTTAGCACCTCGGAAGGACATTATGAATTTAACATGTTGCCATTCGGGCTGAAAATGCACCGAGTGTGTTTTCGAGGATGATGAGAAAATTACCGGATCCCCTGAATAATCCATGCACCACCAACTTCATGGATGATATTCTCATAGCGACTGAAACATTTGAGGAACACATTAACTCTCTGGATATGTTGTTTAATCGACTTAGAGAGACAAATTTGACCACTAGACCGACGAAATGCTGTGTTGGATGTAAAGAGCTGGAATTCTTGGGACACACAGTACATCAGGGAAACATGACCCCTGACCCCAAGAACCTGGAGAAGTTGAAAAGAGCACCAAAACCACAGACAAAGAAAGATGTGCGATCTTTTGTCTCATTATGTGGTTTCTACCAAAAGTATATTAAAAAATTTAACTCCATATGTGCTCCATTGACTGATTTAACGCGCAAAGGAAATCCTGATAGAATTACTTGGTCAGCGCAGTCTGAATTAGCCTACCAAGAGTTGAAGGAAAAGCTCACAAGCAGGCCTATTTTGAAATTACCTGACTTGAGTCAAGAATTAATTGTGAGAACGGATGCTAGTAATTTAGGTTTGGGTGCAGCTCTATTACAAAGGTCAACTTCACTTGACGGGGAAATAACCCCAGTAGCTTATGCTAGACGTAAGTTGAACTCAGCAGAACAAAAATATTCAACAAGTGAAAAAGAATGTTTAGCTGTCATATGGGCTATAAAAAAGTTTCAGATTTATCTTTATGGTAAATCATTTAAGATCCAAACAGATCATAAACCACTCGTGTGTCTGTCACAAGCAAGGCATGAAAATGCTAGATTATTACGTTGGTCGTTGCTCCTACAGCCATACCAGTTTACCATAGAATATATTCCAGGCAAAACCAATGTCGGTGCCGATTTTTTAAGCAGACATCCGTACGACGAACATCAGAGTAGTCACCAGGCATAGGTAGTAAATTTATCTATGTGTATTTAGAAGTAGGAACTGACATATGATAGTCTGTTCTAAGTGGAGAGATATGTGGTGAACTTCTAAATACAATATCTAAATTAGAATATAACAGTCTAGTGCATAAAGTCAAAGATAGGATAGTACTACAAATTTTCGGCGAGAGTTGTAGTCGTCGCCTACGCCTTCAGCGTATTAATTCATAACGCATTGGCCGAACCAAAAAGGGTACCCTATTTTTCAAATTCGTCCTTGAGACAAACGTACCACTTTTCCAAGTTCAATGAAGTATTTGCCTAAAATACATTGTGGAAGGGAGGAGAACGGATAGATAACCCAACGCAAATCACGTCTCACATTGTTTCTAAAAATAAAACCAACTTGCTAGCCTTGCCCTTAGGCGGTTTTCAAATTACGATGTAAACGTTAGAAAATGTGGACACTACGGTCATGAAAACACGCTTAGCTCTTGTTGCGAATGACGTAATTCTCGTGTATTACGAGAGACTCTCGTATTTAGCTTGAAAGTACATGGAAAAAGAACTGAACAGGAGGTAGTTTAAAAATAAACAACTAACATAGAAAAAAAGATGGAATTTTGAACCAAGCCACTTAGCCCTATAAAAATCATATATTCGTGTGCCTGAAGACTTGCTGACCAGGAATATATTGTTAGTTATCTAAATAGTCCATTAAATAAATCAAATATTGGTAATAATACAAAGAGAATCGGAGATATTGTCAGGTCAAGTCATGTCTGCTTAGATTGGATAGCATATTTTTGGGGAAAAAAATTAGGTGAAAGAAAGGCTAAGATAGTACGATGAAGTGGATTGGATGAAATTTGAAGGAAGCCGAAATATTATTGGCTAACCTAAATATACAAATCTAGTTGGTAATAGTAACACATAGTGGTTTGAGATATTTAAAAAAAAATAAAGTTTCATTCAAGAAAAGAGATGCTTGGTCTCATTGGCCAAAGCATTTTACTTTAACGAAATAGTAGGCTGCTCGCTGCCATTTTGTCAAAATATTCTGAGGAACAAGCAGCGATGAGCAGACTTGTGCTTTGTTTTAAACTAAATAACAACAGAAAGCAGTCTGAACAGAGGCAGTGATGAAAGTGTGCCATATTCTATTGCCTAATTCATCGTTACTTGTTTATATTTCCTTGGTATGTGGGGTTCCTTCTGGTACTTGTCTGATGCTGGTACTCGATGATAGAGAAATTCAGCACGATTTATAAGAGTCTCTGGTACCTGCTGGTATCAGAGAAGTTTAAGACCAGAGGAGACTGAAGTGTTTGGCCAAACCAACTACAACTGCTGTGATTCCAGGATCCAGATAAGTGCAATATCTGGTCTGGGACAACATATCACGAATAAAGAAAAATCTCCTGTATAGACAAAAACGTTCCTCTAAAAGACTAACATAAACAATTCTAGTGAAACAAAAGAACATTGGGATGATGATAAACCCCAACCTGCCTTCTGTACCAGTAGTATATAGATTAATTAACATCAACTTGAGAATTTATAACAATGTACTATGGACATATTGTCTGTTGTATGTAAATATCTTTATATATATTTGTAAATATATCTATCCATCTAAATTGATTCTCATTGAACTGTAGTCCTGACCAAAACAACTTTAGGCTCAGGACCAATAAAGTTTAACAAAAGAATTTTTAAATATAAAATTTAACAGCTGGAGTTAGTTGAGTTTATCATAGTAATTAGTATATGTTTGTATATGTTTTTGTATTGAGATTCTTTAACAACACTCTTACAATACCCTAGACACTTTATGTAGCTTTCAGTCACGCTAGTCAAGAAAGAATATAACTTAGAGTGAGATCGTAGGGTGGTAACAAGAAAGGTACTCTGTAACACAGTTGTCCATTGTTTACCTCAGAGACCTTCACAGTTGATCTCACTTAAGTACAACTATACGCACACCATTCTTCTTAACATCAAAACCCACCACAACACCCACAACCACCTTGCCAATAACTTGCGATGAATTCACGCTGGACGAGATGAAACTAGCCGTTAAAAGATTAAAAAATTTTTAAGCTGCTGGAGTTGACGAAATTTCAGGGGAAATGATTAAAGCAGTTAATGACAACAACCTCTTGAGAATTTTAGATATTATAAATGAAGTATGGAGAGAAGAACAACCACCTCAACAATGGAAAGACAGTATTATTGTAAAGTTACCGAAGAAAGGTGATCTATCAGACTGTAATAACTGGCATGGTATATCTCTATTATCAGTACCTGGAAAATTATTATGTTGCATGATGTTAGAAAGACTTAAATTGCATGCTGACGAAAAGATCAGAGAAGAACAAGCGGGTTTCAGGCCGAAACGATCATGTATTGATCAAATATTCACACTAAGAACAATTATAGAAGAATCAGTGGAAATGCAATCGCCACTTATTATCACCTTCGTCGATTTTCAAAAAGCCTTTGATAGTCTACACCGCCCATCATTGTGGAAGATACTTACAATTTATGGTTTTCCAACAAAATATGTGAATATAATCAAAGCGCTATATGACAATGCAAGATGTTGTGTTAGAACAAATAAAGGGAGTATAGAATGGTTTACAGTAGAAACAGGGGTGAAACAAGGCTGTATTATGTCACCACTACTTTTTGGAATAGCTATTGATTGGGTTATGAGAAACTATACCCACAATGAACAATTAGGTATAAAATGGACAAATGAAAAATTCCTGGGGGACGTGGATTTTGCAGATGATTTAGCATTCTTAAGTTCAACACCCAGACAATCCCAAGAAGCAGTAAATAATTTGTGTCATCTCTCGGTTAAAATAGGTCTCCAAATAAATGCCTCTAAAACTAAAGATATGAACTTTTTAAACGAGACCTTTGATATCATCTTGAACGGGGAAAAACTACAGAAAGTTGAAAGTTTCAATTATTTAGGCAATAAAATGACTCAGGATGGTGACACAACAAGAGAAATCCATACTAGAATTGCTTTGGCAGCTAGCGCCTTCAATAGATTATCTAACATTTGGAAATTACGATCATTGAATATACATACCAAGCTTCGTCTGTTTAATTCAAATGTTATCTCAGTGTTAACATACGGCTGTGAGAGTTGGAAAATAACAAAATCAGTGGAGAACATGTCCTACGAATGCAAAACAACAGAATACTACTACAGGTGCTCACTTGGGTTCCTGAGGGTAAGAGGAAAAAAGGAAGACCAAAAGAAACACTCAGAAGAACAATAATAAGAGAAGGAAGAACGTTGGGCCTAAATAATGTGCAAGAGCTAAGAGGAGTGGCGTCACAACTAACAACCTGGAGAGCACTGGTTTCTGCCTTATGCGCCGTGTTGGGTGCTTAAAGAATTTATTATTATTATTACCTGTAGGGCGGCTTCATAACCACTGGCCCGACATTATTTGGGAGTTTTCCGGTGCCAGATGTTTGTAAAAGTTTATTCCGGAAAAAAATTCGTGTGTGTGGCACCAGCTTAGTACGAGTCTATGGATCAAGAGATTGTGGTCAACGCTAAATGCCTGCCTTCGACGGTTGTGAAGATCATTGTCTTAACATACGGAGATGTTACCTCTGCAACAACGCCTGGGACGTGCCCTTACCCCAGACGTCGACGATTCACGGAGCAGTCAAACCATTTTCAACATCTCGCCAGCTAAGCAATTTTAATCAGGCCAGAGCAAACGAACGCACACTGCCTAAAAACAAACCACCTTCACTTTCTGTGAGGAAAAAAAACCACATTTCTTTTTTTCTAAACCCATTTATTTATTTACTCTTGTTAAGCAATAACTGATTACTAAATGTGTTATATATAAATACAAATTGATAGTTGATTTAATTATTATGGAGTGCACACGTATGAATCAGTTATTTTAAACATATAATACAACAGAGCTACTAAAGTAATATTTTACCAAATAATTCAGTTAGGGGCTCAGAAACGAGTAAATATATCTTTATCCGCATAGAAGGAGCGGGCAGATAATAAGTTCATGACAGCTTAGATAATCTCAGCGTTGTGATTGATTTCCGAAACTCCTATGAGGACATTCTTAAATGGAAGCACTATCCTTCTATTTACAACTCTGCCAAGAGTAATCTTGAGCGAAGGTAGATACCATTGACGACCCTCATTGTATGCTCTATATTTTGGTCATTATTAGACCATCACTGCAGAGCAGGGAAAGCAATCCCGTGACACTCATGTTTAACAAATTGCCACAGTAACCACCACAGTAACCACCACAGTAACCACCGACGCAAGAGCCTGTTTTGTGCAGACTTTCTGCGGGACAGCTGCAGTTGTGGCTCCGAGCGCAAAGGAAAATCATGATGATGATGAATATAATTTATGTTGTGGGACATATTGGTAGAACAACAATAATCGTTATTATAATGCGTTTATTTTTTGTCTGCGTTAACACGTATACTGCATATTAATTTTACATCATCATAATCATCATCATCATCATCATCATCTCATTCTACATTAGTGATCTTGGCATACCTTTTTAATTCTTCTACTCTACCCCAAGTCTGTTGCTTTTTGGTCGTTGTTTTTGTTGTTCTCCATGTTCCAGAGCCATACAATAAGACTTCAATGTCATTTGAGATGAAAATTCTGATTTTTAAAAAATTCACAAGAGACTGTAATACACACTGCTGAGAAAAACATGTTTGGGAATCTAGAAGATGGAACACAAACATCATTGATTATAGGTAAACGTGACAAAGATTAGGATACAAACATGAATATATGACATCAAACTCGAGTTGAATCTGGATAGGTCAGGTACCGCACGTGAGATGAAATAGCCTGCACGAGAAATAAACAGATTTCAGTAGAACCATTGAGATACAGGAAGGCACAAAAGCTAGAGAAGAAGAAATGCGCATACGAAACGTAGTTCAAAATGGAGACCCCATTGGAGGTTGATGATGGAGCTCAGGATTGGATAAAATGAGAAAGTCGTGTATTTGTCTTGAGTATCCCCCCCCCCCCTCCCCCCGGCCACGAAGGTAAATACATCGTGCTGTCCAGCCTCTAAATATAGGCTAACAGGGGCGTAAAATCTTTTTGAAGATAATGAACGCTGGAAGATCGTGATAATGGCTTGAAAATAGGATAAAAATGTTTGAATTTGTGAGCTATAAAATCGAAACTGTGCAGAGAAGTATAGACATGGAAGACATTTCCTACAACAACGATCTTTAGAGCTCGGAGTGTTGAAGATGAACGCAATACCATTAAATATTCCCTGAAGTGCAACTGCCAGAGCAGGAAGTAATAGGAAAATTAACGTCTACGCACGCATGTTTGGAACAGGCGGCTAAGAAAGGTTAAAGTTTCTGTGTTTGATATAAGAAATAAGTGAAATTAATACCTCATGTATGTGAACTTTGGCTCATGCACCCAGTATCTGTACGCCAGGCTGGTGTACATGCACAGGAGTTAAAATCAGTAATCAGTCCCATCTGCAAGGCTTTAACTCCTACTGTCTCCTACATTATGTTTTCTCAAGGCACCAAAAATGAATGCCAAGTTCTTCCATAGTTAATATTTTAAAACGGTCAGTAAATAGGCATATATGCGAGAAAATATCTAGTAATGTATACCAAATAATTTTTAATTGGCTGCATTTGTTTTTTTATGTTATAGTAAAACTGTTTTACACCATAGACAATCATATGTGAGGAAATTAAGGCTATAACCTAACGGGCGTACCAGGCGGCTCTTGGGAGTGAAATGTACCGTATTGTGGCCCATCGTTCGTGGGTGGGAAAGAATTAAAGTAGAAGCAGTAGCAGAATAGAAATTTAGAAGACACTGTTAATATTACCAATAATAATAATAGTTCGCACTATTCAGGAGATGTTCATTGGCAATTCATGACATTTTTACCCGGTTTATTTCATTACTTTCGTTGTGTACTTTTTAATTATCAAGCGAGCAAGTAACCCGCTAAATCAAGACGGGAGGTGGTGGTGGTGGTGGGGGGAAAAAAAGGGGGGGGGGTGTAATTATGAAGTGCTCTTTTCTGCTGCATTTCTTGATGACGACACTTATTCTAAGTGAACATTTTGTTCTTTTCCATTCCATTTCAACTTCATTTGTTTTTGTAGTAAAACTTATCAGGACATGGTCATTGGTCAATGCACCATGAAAAAAATTGACAGGACTTTGAACTTTTTAAATGGGTGTTCAATTTAGCATTCACGTTGCAATGCTCGTCGTTTTCTTACTTTCCAGAAAATGCATCATCAAAAGATTGCAAGGCATTTGCACACTGTTCATAGGTGTTCAATTTATTTTTCACAGTGCAATGCTCATTTTCCCCGTATTTTCCCGGAAAAAACTAGCAGAGTTTTTTCACTGTTCTTTATAAGACGTCTCACTTAGACAATTAGTAAAATAAGGATGATCTTAGGATTATAGCGACTAAGGTGTTACACAAGTAAAACTCAGATCTTGTAAGCATAGTTCTTGACTATCTAAACCACATCTAGGGAACCGCGGTAACGCAGTGGTTAGTGCACTGGTTTCCTAGCTTGGTGGTCCATATTTCGTTCCCCAGTTGAGGCGGGTTGTTTAGACCGCAAACGGCTCCGGGGTCGACCCAGCCACATGAATTGCGTACCAGAGCAACTCTGGGAAGGTTAAGGCGGCCGGCGTGATGCTGACCACATAACCCCAAGTGTGCCGATGGTCAAGAAAATATAGCCCTAACACCATATTCCCAATATGCTTCAATGGCCGTGTGACGGGATCTATTACCTTTAATACACATCCGCAGCACAAAACACCACTATAAAGTATTTAAGAGCAGTTTTGCTTTCCATTTGTCTAATTACATTGTTTCTCTGCTCGTCACTTTCGTCTTTCAATGTTGCCTCACCTAAATATGGTCTGATAATTGTGAGCGCTCATTAGCTTTCCGTTGTTGGCCTGCCCTGTGTCCGCTTATTTATTACTGTGCTGATTTCTCTGAAAGCTGATTATAGAGAAATGTATGAAATAATTATGCAGATGCTTTTGCATGCACATACTAACTTAAAGTGTTAGTGTGCCGTTTATACCTTATGAGTAGTGATATATATATATATATATATATATATATATATATATATATATATATATATATATATATATATATATATATATATATATATATATATATATATATATATATATATACGTACGTACATACATACATACACACACACTCACACATAGACCCAATCGTACCCACATACTAGGTAATATATTTTTTTTTTAAAGATATGGAGTCAGGTTTGCAATTGGACTAGACACTAGAAACGCGGGATATTTCTGCGTTCTCCCTTCGGCAGTCACAGTAACAATCAGACGACAAAGACAATAAATATAGACAGGTCAAGGGAAAACGACAATGGACACTGCAAATACGTTCTACAGCAGCCGTCTCATTTATTTACGTACCTTGTACATAAACAAGTAAATCAGTGTACAAATGGATAGAGAAAGTAACTGAAATACAAGAGAAAAAACTATCTGACTGCCTTAAGGTTTTTTTTTAAAGAACACTATCTCTTTATGGTGCCCTATGGCAACAGAACAACAAGAAACGTAAAACACAGTAGCAAAAAGCGCAAACAATCACGCGCGTCACTTCATAGAAAATCTACCTTAGCGTGAAGAGAATTGTAAACACACATGAAATCTCGTAAAAGTTTATGCTCTTTATGAAATTAATCCGTAAAATTTGTCATAATCTGTGTAACTTTTCATAAAATACACTGCCTATAATTTACTGACAACCAACTACCCACAAGGAACAATAGTAAACGGTATAATAGGTTGGTCAGTTCTCGGTAAGTATGAAGTTAACAAATAATCATACACTTCATCACATTTTGCTGTGAAATTCAGGATAAATTCGTTTAAAAAAAAATGCAAAACAAAGTACAATATAAAGCAGACTTGTAGTCCGTAAATAAATATTAGACAAACATAAAGGTATGTTTCCAGGCACTCGTAAGAAATAAGGAAGTAGAAAACTAGACAACAGAAAAACAACAGACGTGAGTGGTAGTGGCGCTCAAAAATCACACTAAGAATGAAAAACAGAAACAACATCACACAGCCAATAAAATAAAACATAGTTGGGATTTTGTCCAAAATAAATCAAAGTCACTCGAATAACTGAAGTTAAAATCCCCAAATTTTCTTTTACGCGGAAAGAAAATTAACCACAGTTATTTGCGATTTGGTAATATTGATAACTAATGTTGTATTGTTAACTCTTCTACAGTTGTTTACTATGTAACTGTTTAACTACAGGGTTGGAAGACATGCCAACAACATTTTTATGGCGCTAGAACAACATTGGTCACCTAATAAAAACATTAAAATAACACGCAACATCTATCTATCTATCATCTATCTATCTATCTATCTATCTATCTATCTATCTATCTATCTATCTATCTATCTATCTATCTATCTATCTATCTATCTATCTATCTATCTATCTATCTATCTATCTATCTATCTATCTATCTATCTCTCTATCTATCTATCTGTCTGTCTGTCTGTCTGTCTGTCTGTCTGTCTGTCTGTCTGTCTGTCTGTCTGTCTGTCTGTCTGTCTGTCCGTCCGTCCGTCCGTCCGTCCGTCCGTCCGTCCATCTATCTATCTATCTATCTATCTATCTATCTATCTATCTATCTATCTATCTATCTATCTATCTATCTATCTATCTATCTATCTATCTCGTCAATATAAAGTAATAACACTATATATACGAATTGACTCAACTCTTGTCTTACAGTTAAAAAAAAAAAAACGAACTTACCACGTGAGAAGTAAAAGTTCCATATCCTGGCTCACCATTGCTATAACCGACAAGGTAATGTGAGAGCGCGTGCGAGACCTCTCAATGCACGACCGTGTGATACACCTCATGTCTCTCGCGTCATGCACCCGCTGTTTCCGGCTGACGGGTTCTTTTAACGCATATGTTCCAGGGCTATAAGACCAAACAGAACCAGCTATTCCAGGTAAACATTATTGCTAGTATAGTGGGCTTTCCCCAGAAAGCGACGATGAGAGAAAGAGCAAAAGATGATAAAAGAAGAGTGAAACAGTTAGAGATACAAACTACAGGGTGATTGAAAGGTTATTGTCTATTTTAAATGAGTATATCGGCACTTGTATCTATTGTATATACACAGCAGAAATGTGTAAACAACGATCAATAACTGCTTTTTGAATAATATAGTTTATTCAGTAATCTCCAAAAGAACGTTGCCGATCGTTCCGCACAGAATATTCACATTGAGTTATGTCCCTTTAGCAGTGTTTCGTGCTTTAGCAGTGTTTCTTGGACGTGTATCGTAGTGTGCAAGTATCGATTGTAATCAAGAACACTCACACTATTTGAGGTGCAAAACGCAATGATAATTAAATATAAATTTTAAAAAAAGGGTATAGACTGCTAACATGACGGACCGACTTACGAACTGATGTACGAAAGTCGGTCCATCAAATTAGCAGTCTATCCGTTGTCCGTCAGTCATTCCATCAGTCAGTCATAAGAAGTACATCAGTCAGTCACTCGGTCCGTCAGTCAATACATGAATCAGTCCTTTAGTAAGTTAGACATTTAATATTTCATCAGTCTGTGAGTCAGTCCGTCAGTGAGGGGTTCTTATAAAAAATTAATTATGACAAAATGAAAATAAAAGTCAGTTAAACAATAAACCGAAAGCCTGATGCTTAGACACCCCGCCCTCTCTCTCTCTCTCTCTGTCTCTCTCTCTCTCTCTCTCTCTCTCTCTCTCTCTCTCTCTCTCTCTCTCTCTCTCTCTCTCTCTCTCTCTCTCTCTCTCTCTCTCTCTTTAAATAAAAATCATTTTGTTTAATTGTCTCTGCATTTTGCACCTCAAATAGTGTGACAGTTCCTAATTACATTCGATACTTGCACACTACGATACATGTCAACGAAACACTGTTAAGGAATGGAACCCTGCTAAAGGGAAATATAACTCCAAGTGAATATTCTGTGCGGAACGATTGGCTCCGTTATTTTGGAGATTACCCCTTATTTTTTGTTTAATCATTTTATTTTGTTTACTTCCAGAGAGGGAAAAAAACTGAAAAAAAAAAAAAATCTAAAATAGCCAATAAAGTGACGCTAAGAATGACAAAAAAAAAAAAAAAAAACTCTGCCCGCTATGACATTGTTTGTTAAACATACTGGATCTTACCTTGATTTCTAATGTTAATGTGGTAGGATTTTTTTGGTAGTAAAATGGCAGTTAATTCTAGTTATTTATTTATTTTTTTTGACGTTTGTTTCATATAAATTACCTAGACAGGAGTCAAGACAGAAACAATTTAAAGATAGGAAGTGGCTGTTCAGTTACTTTGTAGATTAATCGGTGTCACGTGTTGCCTCACCTTTGTCTGCAGTAGTGGTCCAACAGTGGTCAAAACCTAGAGTATCTAATGTGGGTCTTCAAAGGTGTCTACCTTCGCACAAGGTTACCTTTGGCAGAGTTGTAGACAGAAGGATAATGATGCTTCTACCTCGAGGGTGTTTCACAAGATATTAAGAAAGCAAGAATAATGCTGAATGAGTCCCAGCAACGTTAACTTTAGTATCTGCCGTCAGCTTTTGTGAACTATTATGTAATTTAATTTTAGCTCGAACAAGCCCTCGGCTGATTTAATTCAGCGAAATGTTAATTATGATTGTACAGCTCTGTTTAAATGTATTTAACAAGTTGACTGACACATAAGGGTGCAGTACATTCAAAATGATGAAATCAACGTTACATTTTTATATAAACAAATAACAAATTTAATAATCACTTATGTTTAACAGTTTAAAAATGAACAATTCTTTTTAAAAAAAGAACTCATCACAGAGTGATGTTATGGTTTTCGAAAAATGTACAGTTCACTTGGCAGCTTTTAAGTTTTTACTTAGCTGCCAATAGTTTGATGGTTTCTGCTCCCGCTGATGTATCGTTCTTTGCAGACAGATGACTGGCTCAATCGACACTGGTCAAGTCTGAAAGTTGTGACACGTTCCAAGAAGTATCGGGGAGTAATAACAAAGCCGGTTAAGCGTCTCTAAGACCTTTCTGATGATGGTGTCTAGCGTCGACTTCAGGCCACTTATACTCTCAATTATTCCAGAGATAGTACCCTCAATCGGTACCACCGACTAATGTCACAAAAAAGAGAACAAATACCCTCTTGAGTATTGTGTTTTCCTGACACACACTCATGTGCTCCCCTCTTTTCATTCCACCATCCCATCTACCTCAGGACGTTACCCTCTCTGAGAATTAATCTTAATCCAAGTGAACGGAAAACTTTCTTTACATTTAGATTGAGTAGGTTTACATTTACCTCTACATTGGTTGAAAGGGTTAACAACATAATGAGTGTATACATCATTTCTCTCATCATTTACTCCTTGCTCCATATGGAACTTGGGACTACGTCTGCTTTTGATTCTCTATAAGAAACTTGCATAAAGCAGTCACCAGTCCTTGCAGTGATGGTTCATGAAATCATCATTCTATATGCTGAGGTTGCCAGCCTCGTATGACTTGGACATCCACTAGCAATTTTCACATATTAATGTTCACATGAAAATGCATACATATTATTTCACGTGTTAATAATGCAAAATATAGAATTATAAATGTACAACTTACCTCAAAATCGTTTTGTGATCACAGACGTTTGGCTCAGAGAAATATTTAAGGCAACTTGTTTAAGATGCCTCTTCCAGGTGTTCTGGGGTGTTACTTTACAATAAGTTCCCAACTCTGACCTCGTGTTCAGATTCCTAAGATTCCGGTTTTCCGTGTTAATAAAGGTAGAGTTTTCCTGGGAAATGAGTCCTCAAGATGCTCAAACAAGGTCCGGTCCAATAAATGGACTGTCTGGCTGGTCTCTTGACGAGTTGAATTTCACAGTGCTTTCAGCCGACTAAAGTGTCAGGTTTATTGCAACTCTTTTCTCACGCATGTTGTTATTTACTGTTAGACCAGGCTCCAATAACAAATGTTGTTATGTTTACATCTCGAATGCCGGCCAATAGTTTAAATCATGCGTAGTTTGATGGCGTCTATTCAAAAAATTTCCTCATTGGAAAAATTCTGCGTGTTATTTAAAAGGCCACTTTCCACTCATTGAATTGTGATATCCGTCGATTCGAGGTGATGATTGCACTACAACTCCCTACATTATCACAAATAATGTCTTCGTAACACTTCTGTCCGGAAGCTATTACAACATTCTTCTTTCAGGTGCATGTCTGTAATATGTACGCAGACGGTTCATTCATCTACACGTCCTTGTGCAAACACCGACCCTTGTTTAACCGTCTGGGCTGTGACTCTTCCCAGAAGTAATTAGTGAATCACAATAGCCATATCAGCGCTAAATAAACTTGCTGGGCGTATGGCATGTTAATCCGTTGCTCCCAATTTCTTCGTACACGAGAATTTTACCAACATGACTGTCGGTCAATATTGCATCCCCTGTCTACTCTCTCAGCAGGGATGGTCACGAAAACAGACAGGACGAATTATTACGGAGAAGAAGTGCAAATAATGACTCTAAAATAACAATACTGCTTGAGCGGAAAAGAGAGCGAACCCAATTATGTGACAAACGGGTAGGAGAAGTATACATGGGCTTACAGTACATATAGTTTTAAAAACTCCATCATTAACAAATAAACAGACACGTTTTGGGACACACCCTTATAGTTCCCGTAAAACGCTGACGAAAGATAGTTCTCTGTACAACTTTATTCATTACAACTAATATTTTAAAAATTATTACCTTTCGTCCACGACTACGCAGAATAAGTCATGGGGAAATTCAACAACATTCTTGCCCAAACTGATTACTGACTAGGATTCGTGCTCCCGGTCTGTTCTTTTCTTTCACTAGCGCTGTTCCAACGAAATCAACTGCATCTTTGTTTCTCAGTAGGTCTTGTCGCAACCTATTAGCTGCTTCTTTTCTTAGATTTCTCATGCACAGGTAAGGGTCCTTCTATTTTGTAGATAGATATGAAAAAAATATATCGAAAATAGGTGATTCATCTTACTGGGACAAAAGACAAGGAAAATAGTCAACGTTGCGGCCACGAGGCCGTCGTCATAGAAAGTAAAGAAAGTAAGAGCTAAAGAGGACACATAAGAAAATAAATAAATAAATAAAAATGGGTACTATCCGTAAAATTGACTGCTACTTAATGTGTTTAGCGGTAAGAAAGCGCGCCAGAAGAACATAAACATAAAATGGCTGCCATTTCCGGGTGTAAAAATAATAAAATAAAATAAAAATATAGAGATGATAAGACGGAAAACGAGAAACAATCCAAATATGAAAATAATGTGTCAGAGAGAAGGCAGAAGATGGAAAAGGAAATGGATGAGAGGACGACAGATAAGAAAAGGGGAGGGGGGGGGGGGCAAGGTGTTAAAAAAACATACACACGATCGACAATGGTCGTATAACAAGAGTGAAAAAGGAAGCCTCAAAAAAAGGAATGTTGGGTGTTAAGACCCTCTTATTTGAGGCACCCAGTACGATGAATGAGGTTTTGTTCAAGCTGGACTCGACTAGCAGTATCAGAGGAGCAGGGTCTAATCGCAGTAACAGCAGTAAACTGGATGTCCACAGGACCATGCTGGTCCGGGCCATTGAAGTGAATGGCTACTGGTGCGGATTGCAACCAGGAAATGTCATAGAGGTGATGGCGGAATCTGTCCTCAAGTCGTTTACCTGTCTGGCCAATGGGGTGCAAAATTGGCTCAGCGTCAATTCACGATGTACTGTCACAGCAAGGCGATGGCGCCGTCTGGTTGGTCCTAGGTTCGATTCCCGGTAAGCTCTTACTTATATTTTCTTGTCTGTTGTCTAGTGCCATCCTTTATGTCCAACGGTTACCTGTTAATTACCTTTATTTACTTATTTATTTACTATCCACAAGACTCAGGTTTCCTTCATTATTTATGTTTTACTGCAACGTTTGCATATTATGGTATAGATGACGTTACATGACTCACGTGTGAAACCATTGGTAATGGTGAACGAGGCCTTGGGAAACGACACCTTGCGGGTTTGGATGACATACTCGCGTGTCGTGCATCGTGCTCGGCCACAAAGTCGTGTGCCAAAGTGACTGACACTCTCAATTGCCACGGTTTCCCTCCCCTTAGCTCTGCAGTAGTGGTCCAACAGTGGCCAAAACTCAGAAGTGACTGATGTGGGTCTTCAGAGGTGTCTACCTTTGCACACGATTACTCTTGGCAGAGTTGTAGATAGAAGGATAATGATTCTTCTACCTCCAGGAAGTCTTCACAAGATATTCAGAAAAGCGAGAACAAAGCTGCATTGGCTGAGCACGTTAACGCTAGTATCTGCCGGCAACTTTTGTGAAGGATTATGTAATATAATGTTAGCTCGTACAAGCCCCCAGCTGAGTTAATTCAGCGAATTTCCTCTTTTTATTATATAGCTCTGCTTTCGTGTATTTAAGAAATTGTTTGAGACATACGAATGCAACACATTCAAAATTATTAAATCAACTTTAAATAGATGCAAGTAACGCATTTAATAATCAATTAGGTTCTAACAGTTATTAAAAATTGAATAATTATATTACAAGAATTGGTCATCATCAAATGATGTTAATGGGGATTAATATAAGGGGAAGTTTCACCCTTGGCAGCTTTTATTTGTACACTTAGCTGCTGGAATTTCTGCTCCCGATGGTGTTTTAGGTCTTCGCAGATAGGTGACTGTATCGCTCGCGTCCCTGGTCAAGATTAAGAGTTGCAGCACGTTCCAAGTAGAATCGGGGAGTAACTGCAAACCTGGTCCCGCGTCTCTAAGACCCTTCTGATGATGGTGTCTAACGTCGACTTCAGGCCACTCATACCATCACTTGTTTCAGAAATAGTACCCTCAACTGGCACCACCAACTAGTATGGCAAAAGAAGAGAAACAAATACCCTATGAGTATTGAGTTTCCTGACCAATACTTACGTGCCCCCCTCTTTTCATTCCACCATCCCATCTGTCTCAGAACTTTTACACTCGCTAAGAATTAATATTAACCCCAGTGGGCGAAAAACTATCTTTACACTTAAAATGAATAGTTTTATATTTAACTTTAGTTGAAAATTTTAACAATATAGTTTGAATACGTTTACAATTTACATAGGTTGAAAAGGTTGTAAACTTTCATTACAGTTAGAGTGAACAGGTTTTACATTTACACTGGATGAAAAGGTTAATGATATAACGAGTATGTACATCATTTCTTTCATCACTCCCTTCCTCCTCAGTTTGGAACTTGGGACTACCTCTGCTTTTGGTTCTTTATAAGAAACTCGCAATAAAGCAGTCACCAACCTTGGCAGTCGTGGTTCATGAAATCATCATTCTATATTCTGAGATTGCCAGCCACAAATGACTTGGACATCCACTAGCAATTTTCACATACTAATATTCACATGTCAATACATACGTATTAGTTCACGTGTTAATAATGAAAAAAAAATATAGAATTCAAAATGTGCAACTTACGCCAATCTTTAGGCTCACAGACTGCTGGCTCACATAAATAAAGGCACGTGTAGAGGCCTATTACACTTGGTCTGAATGTTGTTACTTTAGCAATAAGTTCCCACTTTGACTTGTATTTCAGTTCCCTCAGATTCCGGTTTTCCGTGTTACAATATTAGAGTTGTCCTGAGCTCTAAGTCCCCAAGACGCTCAAACAAGGGTCCGATTCGATAAATGAAAGCTGATTTTAGTCTTAACTCTGGCAAGGTCTGGATGTCTTCATGGCGCGAGGTAGATTTTCACAGTGCTTTCAACCGAATAAAGTGTCAGGTTATATTCCCCCTTTCGTTCCTGGCACGTGTTGTTTACTATCAGACCAAGCCCCAAACAGAAATATTATGTTTACATCTTGAGTGCCGGCCAATAATTTCAAACATGCGTGTTTAGGATGGGATAATTCAAAATATTTCCACACGGAAATTTCTGCGCGTTACTTCAAAGGTCATGTCTCCCAAATATGGAATGAAAACATCCGATCCTCTCCCGGCAATGTTTTCTCGGATAAAACATCTTACTTTCATCTCAAGTAATGTCTTTGTAACAAGGTGTACAGGAAATGATTATGTCATTCGTTTCCGCCGAGTGCATGCAGACAGGTCGATAATTTATCGCGGGGCACTCCTAGGTAAACATGACACGCAGTCACTATACGAAAATTGACCAGGCCCATCTTAGTTTTACCTGCGTCTTAATCTTAGCAAACCCGAGAAGCGCAAAGCAAACATGGTCAATTACACTGACAAACAACATTTTTCTTTCTTATATAAGAATAAGTGTTCTTAGGTCAGTTTCTTGCTCTGATTTCAAATCTGAAATCCGTTTATCTCTATCACATCGGGTTCTTAAGATATTTGTGAATAAATATATTTTTAGGAAACCGTTATTTGCTCCGTTTCATTTTTACTATATAACTTATTAAAAATTAATAAAATGCTAAATAATTCTACTTTTTATACTGCTTAAAGATGCATGACATATGTTACGCTATTTTTCAAATAGTTACTGTATTTTGAAACAATTCTGAGCGAAATATGGCTTCTAGAAGTTGTAGAAATTCGGCTGATCTGTTCTGTTACGTGTGCGGATATTTTACCGATCGTGTTCACCAGAAAAACTTTACACCATTACTAAAGAAAGCATATGAACGTTATTTCGATTCGAAAGTTGATGATGCAAATAAATCTTGGAAGCCAAATGCAGTTTGTTCGACTTGTGCAAATACATTGGCAGGTTGGTTACGAAAATCGCCGAAGCATAAGTCGATGCCTTTTGGAGTGCCAGTAATATGGCGTGAACCGACAAATCACGCTACTGATTGTTACTTCTGCTTGACAAATATCCATGGTTTCACTTTTAAAACTAGAAAGTCTGTGGTTTATCCAAATATTGAATCGGTTTCGAAACCAGTGCCTCATGATCCAATCACATGTCCGATCCCATTTCCACCAGAACAATATCCGTTGGACGTGAATGAACCATCAGACAGTGATAGTTTACCTGCTTTAGAAACTAATTCTGACTCGGATTATATACCGGTGAATGATGGTGTTCACTTAATTAACCATTCAGAACTTTCAGATCTAATACGTGATCTCGCTCTTACCAAAGGACAAGCGGGATTACTCGGTTCGCGACTCAAAGAATGAAATCTTTTAGCGCCCAATACTCCGATATCTAAATGTCGTCATAGACACAGAGAAACTTGTTCAATACTTTGAGATGGATGATGGCATTTGCTATTGCAAAGATGTAAACGGTCTAATGGTGCACCTCGGTCATGAGCACATAGTCAACGAATGGCGACTTTTCATCGACTCTTCCAAGACTAGTCTAAAAGCCGTGTTATTGCATAACGGAAATTTATTTTCATCAATTCCAGTCAGCTACTCTGTTCATATGAAAGAAACTTATGACAATATGGCTATACTTTTGGCAAAAATAAACTACAATGACTACCAATGGCGGATTTGTGGAGACCTAAAGGTCATTGCAATTCTCACGGGCATGCAGACTGGGTATACTAAATTTTGTTGCTTCCTATGTGAATGGGACAGCCGCATCAGACAGGAACATTATGCAAGAAAGGTGTGGCCTATCAGGGATCGTATGCAGCTCGGGCATAAAAATGTAATACATGAGCCATTAGTTAACAAAGACAGCATCATTTTACCCCCGTTACAAATAAAGTTGGGGCTCATGAAGAATTTCGTAAAAGCGTTAGATAAAACGCGCAAAGCTTTCACTCATCTTCGAGAAAAGTTTCCGCAAGTTAGCGATGCAAAGATAAAGAAAGGTATCTTTGTAGGACCTCAGATTAGGAAAGTTATTGCAGACAAATAATTCGAGAACTTGTTACATGGTAGTGAACTTCGCGCATGGATGGCATTCAAATCGATCGTCGATAACTTTCTGGGAAATCACAAATATGTCGACTATGTGCATATTGTTAAGCAGTGCATAGATGCATACAGAATGATGGGCTGTAACATGTCCCTCAAAATCCATTTGCTCGATTCGCATCTTGACTTTTTCCCTGACAACCTTGGCGAAGTCAGCTATGAACATGGAGAACGATTCCATCAAGATATCGCCGTAATGGAGTCACGCTATCAAGGACGGTAGAGTGTGACCATGCTTGCCGATTATTGTTGGATGCTTCATCGCGATGTACCACATGCCATTCACCGACGAAAGTCGACTGCAAAGAAATTCAAGCCTACATAACTGCTACACTTCTTGTATGAATGATGTTGTAATACTGTATGCGTTGTTAAAAAACTTCAATTGCGTATTTCTAGAGATCCCGACCTGATAGAGAAAAACGGTTTGCAGATTTAAAAACAGCGTATTAAAATTGACCAGAAAAACATAGAAATGTTGGAGAAAGAAAAAAAAATTTTTTTTTTTTGTTAGTCAGTGTTATCACTGAAGGGAGTGTAAAATTGAAAAGAAAATAGCTAATATCTGCTTGGTAGCAGAGAAAACAATGGGCGACCAGGAAAATTGCAAGTAATTTAGTGCACACAAAAAATGTAACTAAATACTGCTGGAGATGGAAAAGAGATCGACCCAATATTTATGTGACAGACGGCTTTGGACAAGCGGATCCTTAGGTTCGTGCTGCTTCTATAGGCCACCAGAAGTGCCTCGCTGAAATTCTCTAGCCACAGTATCCGCTTGGAAAATAGGTAAGTGTCGTAATTTTTTATGAGATAGGTCTGAGAAATTTTTGGTCCCGTCCGAGCAGAGGGGATAGTGATAGCTCTGTGAGAATAAGGGTAAGAAATAGATTGCTGTTTCACGAGGGTGATAGGGTAAGAGGAAGGACAGTCTCTGAATTTTAACGATGGGATATGCAATAATTAGTAAGGGGTATAGGAACAGGTTCTTAATCTTTGTAATCTGTTCCGTGACTAAGCAGATTAGGGAGGGAAAGGAAAAAACACAGAAAAAGAAATTAAGTATACTGATGTTAGCAAGAAAAAAGAAAATTAAGGTTATCTAATTTCGTTCATTCAATGCACGCTTACAGTGGCAACTTTCATCTGCGATTACCAATCGTTAAAGCAGGCATTCCATGAAATAAAAAAACTCTAGTAAGTACTAAAAACAGTCAGAGTCTTTTGCTTTGTCTATTTCAGCCCCAGACTGACGGGGTTTGCCGTCGGCTATTTTTCCATTGTCGCTGAAATCGAGGCGTTACCTTTTTTGTTCTAGGATATTCCTCTTTTCACTGCAGTTAATAGTTGGGGTAAGGGTTCTATGGGGTGGCACTGTCCTCAGAATTGAAAAAAAAAAAGATATGTATATATATATATATATATATATATATATATATATATATATATATATATATATATATATATATATATATATATATATATATATATATATATATATATATATATATATATATATATATCACCCGTGTGTTACCGGGGCCCGAAAGGGGAGCAAAGAATAGTAACACTGCACCCTACCACGCATGTCGTAAAAAGCGACTAAGGAGGGTATGGGCATGGGGCTGTTTACCCCATCCCGTAAAAACTTCGCACAGTGGGCTGATCACCTGCTTGCCAATCAATCTGATTACGGAAACAATGATAGATTGTTTGGTCTGTTTTTGTTCCACAAAGACGCCACTAGGCGTGGTGGAAACAGTGATAGATTGATCAATTTGTTGTTGCCCTAAGACGCCACTAGGCGTACTGGCCACATACTGCTTTGCCGGTTGATGGCTAAGGATGGAAGAAGAAGATATATATATATATATATATATATATATATATATATATATATATATATATATATATATATATATATATATATATATATAAAGATAAATTGGTCCGGTGGGGTCTCGCCGCTGGTAGCTAAGACACTCTATGGCGTGATGAAAAAAGAACTTTAGAAAAATGATACTCATCGGCTGTTCAATGAAGTGATGGCAGAGTATGACCAGTGAGTTTTCTTTAGGGGGGTAATCCAGTAGGAAAACGTTTACTGTCATGTGTAAAAAAAATAGTGATATAAATTCTGCCACAGCAAATCAGTAATATTTATGGAATGGCTTCTGGCAATTGTTCTTCTCCAGTTATACTTTAAAATGGCTTATTGTTAAAGTTCTTGGTTTTACTACTCTCATGGATGGAGAGGTGGAGCACACAGGGGTCACAACACGAAGATTTAACCACAATAATCGCCGGATGGTGGAAGAACCAAAGTCAGTAAGACCATAAGAAACGATAGGACGCAAGGTGTGACCAGCCTATATGTAAAAAACAGATAAACATGTAAACATAATATAAATCATATCCTGACACGCGTTAATTATTTTAGGTAAGACTATTTTATCAACTCCGGTATTTAATTATATATATATATATATATATATATATATATATATATATATATATATATATACATATATATACATATATATACATACATATACATACATATATATATATATATATATATATATATATATATATATATAAATATACATATATATATATATATATATATATATATATATATATTTATATATATATATATATATACATATATACATATATATACATATATATACATATATATACATATATATATACATATATATACATATATATACATACATATACATACATATACATATACACACACATATATATAAACATATATATATATATATATATATATATATATGTATATATATGTATATATATATATATATATATATATATGTATATATATGTATATATATATATATATATATATATATATATATATATATTATATATATATATATATAAACCCCGCGAGTGTCTAGTTTAGCTTAACGGTTTAAAACACGAGATATGAACGCTAGTCGTTTAGAAAATTAAACACGTATGAATAGAATTAAATTGCGTTACATCAATTACACTGACAAACAACATTTTTCTTTCTTATATAAGAATAAGTGTTCTTAGGTCAGTTTCTTGCGCTGATTTCAAATTTGAAATCCGTTTATCTCTATCACATCGGGTTCTTAAGATATTTGTGAATAAATATATTTTTGGGAAACCGTTATTTGCTCCGTTTCATTTTTACTATATAACTTATTAAAAATTAATAAAATGCTAAATAATTCTACTTTTTATACTGCTAAAAGATGCATGACATATGTTACGCTATTTTTCAAATAGTTACTGTATTTTGAAATAATTCGGAGCGAAATATGGCTTCTAGAAGTTGTAGAAGTTCGGCTGATCTGTTCTGTTACGTGTGCGGATATTTTACCGATCGTGTTCACCAGAAAAACTTTACACCTTTACTAAAGAAAGCATGTGAACTTTATTTCAATTTTAAAGTTGATGATGCAAATAAATCCTGGAAGCCAAATGCAGTTTGTTCGACTTGTGCAAATACATTGGCAGGTTGGTTACGAAAAGCGCCGAAGCATAAGTCGATGCCTTTTGGAGTGCCAGTAATAAGGCGTGAACCGACAAATCACGCTACTGATTGTTACTTCTGCTTGACAAATATCCATGGTTTCACTTTTAAAACTAGAAAGTATGTGGTTTATCCAAATATTGAATCGGTTTCGAAACCAGTGCCTCATGATCCAATCACGTGTCCGATCCCAGTTCCACCAGAACAAAATCCGTTGGACGTGAATGAACCATCAGAAAGTGATAGTTTACCTACTTTAGAAACTAATTCTGACTGGGATTATATACGGTGAATGATGGTGTTCACTTAATTAACCATTCAGAACTTTCAGATTTAATACGTGATCTCGCTCTTACCAAAGGACAAGCGGAATTACTCGGTTCGCGACTCAAAGAATGGAATCTTTCAGCGCCCAATACTCCGATATCTAAATTTCGTCATAGACACTGAGAACTTGTTCAATACTTTGAGATGGATGATGACATTTACTATTGCAAAGATGTAAACGGTCTAATGGTGCACCTCGGTCTTGAGAACATAGTCAACGAATGGCGACTTTTCATCGACTCTTCCAAGACTAGTCTAAAAGCCGTGTTATTGCATAACAGAAATGTATTTTCATCAATTCCAGTCGCCTATTCTGTTCATATGAAAGAAATTTTAATGACAATATGGATTTACTTTTGGCAAAAATAAAGTACAATGACTACCAATGGCGGATTTGTGGAGACCTAAAGGTCATTGCAATTCTCACAGGCATGCAGACTGGGTATACTAAATTTTGTTACTCCCTATGTGATTGGGACAGCCGCAACAGACAGGAACATTATGCAAGAAAGGTGTGGCCTATCAGGGATCGTATGCAGCTCGGGCATAAAAATGTAATACACGAGCCATTAGTTAACAAAGACAGCATCATTTTACCACCGTTACATATAAAGTTGGTTCTCATGAAGAATTTCGTAAAAGCGTTAGATAAAACGAGCAAAGCTTTCACTTATCTTCGAGAAAAGTTTCCGCAAGTTAGCGATGCAAAGATAAAGGATGGTATCTTTGTAGGACCTCAGATTAGGAAAGTTATTGCAGACAAACAATTCGAGAAATTGTTACATGGTAGTGAACTTCGCGCATGGATGGCATTCAAATCGATCGTCGATAACTTTCTGGGAAATCACAAAGCTGTCGACTATGTGCATATTGTTAAGCAGTGCATAGATGCATACAGAATGATGGGCTGTAACATGTCCCTCAAAATCCATTTGCTCGATTCGCATCTTGACTTTTTCCTTGACAACCTTGGCTAAGTCAGCGATGAACACGGAGAATGATTCCATCAAGATATCGCCGTAATGGAGTCACGTTATCAAGGACGGTGGAGTGTGACCATGCTTGCCTATTATTGTTGGATGCTTCATCGCGATGTACCACATGCCATTCACCGACGAAAGTCGACTGCAAAGAAATTCAAGCCTACATAACTGTTATACTTCTTGTACGAATGATGTTGTAATACTGTATGCGTTGTTAAAAAAACTTCAATTGCGTATTTCTAGAGATCCCGATCTGATAGAGAAAAACGGTTTGCAGATTTAAAAACAGCGCATTAAAATTAACCAGAAAGACATAGAAATGTTAGAGAAAGAAAATTTTTTTTTTTTTGTTAGCCAGTGTTATCAATCGCCTAGCGGCTTATAAATTATTTGAAGCATCTCTCACTGGGGACATAGCGGGTGATTAAATTTACCTTTATCGCTGGAGAATTTTGCTACATGTTTATTTAATACGTTTCAATTAACACAAAAATCCCAGTGAAATATAATGAAACTTAAACAATTAAATCACTTTGATGCTAATAACTATATATTTACCGCAACAGAAGAAAACTGAAATAAATCTCCACGTATTTCTATAGGAAATCCAGATAAATAATTTCCAAAAATGCGCGCTAGACCATTCAAGAAATCCTGATAGCAAACTGACAACTGTGTTTGATGAGCATGACTATATATATGAAATGACGGATTTTTCCCTCCCCTATGAGGAAATTCACCCCTCTCGTAGATTCTTCGTTCAATTCTTGAATCAAAGTTAAAAAATCACACCAAAGCCTACCGTAGATTCGTTTCCCTAGCAAGCGAGCTTTTAGGTTCGTTTCCCTAGGTGAGCAAATTTGCGTCTCGTGGAGCTCGATCAAAGGGCTTGCAGTCGGTGAGTGGTTAACGCCCCTTGATACTGCAATTAACGAACCGTTCTCTCTTTAGAAACTACAAAACCCGTGGCCTCGCCCTCCCCGTGTTTCAGGGATCAAGTGCTGACGTGATGGCGTAATCTGACAGCAGGTAAGCGTCATTTTTTTTTAAAGAGAAGACAGTTAATTATGAATAGTTGGATTACACTGACAAACAACATTTTTCTTTCTTATATAAGAATAAGTGTTCTTAGGTCAGTTTCTTGCGCTGATTTCAAATCTGAAATCCGTTTATCTCTATCACGTCGGGTTCTTAAGATATTTGTGAATAAATATATTTTTGGGAAACCGTTATTTGCTCCATTTCATTTTTACTATATAGCTTATTAAAAATTAATAAAAAGCAACATAATTCTACTTTTTATACTGCTAAAAGATGCATGACATATGTTACGCGATTTTTCAATAGTTACTGTATTTTGAAATAATTCTGAGCAAAATATGGCTTCTAGAAGTTGTAGAAATTCGGCTGATCTGTTCTGTTACGTGTGCGGATATTTTACCGATCGTGTTGACCAGAAAAATTTTACACCATTACTAAAGAAAGCATATGAACTTTATTTCGATTCGAAAGTTGATGATGCAAATAAATCTTGGAAGCCAAATGCAGTTTGTTCGACTTGTGCAAATACATTGGCAGGTTGGTTACGAAAATCGCCGAAGCATAAGTCGATGCCTTTTGGAGTGCCTGTAATATGGCGTGAACATACAAATCACATTACTGATTGTTACTTCTGCTTGACAAATATCCATGGTTTCACTTTTAAAACTAGAAAGTCTGTGGTTTATCCAAATATTGAATCGGTTTCGAAACCAGTGCCTCATGATCCAATCACGTGTCCGATCCAAGTACCACCAGAACAATATCTGTTGGACGTAAATGAACCATCAGAAAGTGATAGTTTACCTGCTTTAGAAACTAATTCTGACTCAGATTACATACCGGTGAATGATGGTGTTTACTTAATTAAGCATTCAGAACTTTCAGATCTAATACGTGATCTCGCTCTTACCAAAGGACAAGCGGAATTACTCGGTTCGCGACTCAAAGAATGAAATCTTTTAGCGCCCAATACTCCGATATCTAAATTTCGTCATAGACACAGAGAACTTGTTCAATACTTTGAGATGGGTGATGACATTTGCTATTGCAAAGATGTAAACGGTCATGAGCACATAGTCAACGAATGGCAATTTTTCATCGATTCTTCCAAGACTAGTATGGGACAGCCGCAACAGACAGGAACATTATGCAAGAAAGGTGTGGCCTATCAGGGATCGTATGCAGCTCGGGCATAAAAATGTAATACACGAGCCATTAGTTAACAAGGACAGCATCATTTTACCACCGTCACATATAAAGTTGGGGCTCATGAAGAATTTCGTAAAAGCGTTAGATAAAACGAGCAAAGCTTTCACTTATCTTCGAGAAAAGTTTCTGCAAGTTAGCGATGCAAAGATAAAGGAAGGTATCTTTGTAGGACCTCAGATTAGGAAAGTTATTGCAGACAAACAATTCGAGAACTTATTACATGGTAGTGAACTTCGCGCATGGATGGCATTCAAATCGATCGTCGATAACTTTCTGGGAAATCACAAATCTGTCGACTATGTGCATATTGTTAAGCAGTGCATAGATGCATACAGAATTATGGGCTGTAACATGTCCCTCAAAATCCATTTGCTCGATTCGCATCTTGACTTTTCCCCTGACAACCTTGACAGTTGGCAATAGAGAGACCTGGCTTCCACGTGTTTAATTGTGCACGCTTAATTAGCCAGCGAGGAAAATCTACGTTCGATCGTTAATAATAATAATAATAAATTCTTTAAGCACCAAACACGGCGCATAAGGCAGAAACCAGTGCTCTGCAGGTTGTTCGTTGTGATGCCACTCCTCTTAGCTCTTGCACATTGTTTAATCCCAACGTTTTTTCTTCTCTTATTATTGTTCTTCTGAATGTTTCTTTTGGTCTTCCTTTTTTCCTTTTACCCTCAGGAACCCAAGTGAGTGCCTGCAATGGTATTCTGTTGTTTTGCATTCGTAGGACATGACCAATATATGACCATCGTCTTTTCCTTATATAGTTGGAGACATATTTCTGCCTAGAGTCTTCTCTTATTTGTCGATTAGTCTTGAATTCTTTCCAACTGATGTTCATGAGTTTTCTAAGACATTTGTTCTCGAATGTATTCAGCTTGTTCTCCAATGATTTTGTTATTTTCCAACTCTCACAGCCGTATGTTAACACTGAGATAACATTTGAATTAAACAGACGAAGCTTTTCATTACTACCAGAGTATATAATTTGCTTTTTTTCTTCTGAAATATATTTTATGCCCTTTCCCGTCCATCTAAACTCGCTGACACCCAATATGTCCAACTTATAATTATCCATTTCTTTAATTATTTCTTCCATTTTTCCGTCTTGATACATAGTTCTTACATTCCAGTATCCAATTTTTAAAATCTCCTTAGCCCCCAAGATATTAGAATGAGTCATGTTCACTGTCATGTTCACTGTCGAGCCTGGTTCTGTTTCGATAACAATTGTTTGTTTTACGATAGTGACTTGTTAATTCTCTGATCAACCCTCCTATCCAACCGACCGATTCGAGGGTTTCGAGGTCGGTTATAGGAAAATATCTATACCACTAGATACTCTGATGTATCTTTTATTCTATAATTTAACACATCATGGTACTATCCATCGAAATATACACATTCCTGATGTTTTTCTTTCGGCGTCTAAGGTGAGAAAAAAAAATAGTGAGGGGCCCCGATGAGAATACAGTGGATCGATCAGGGTTGCCTCAATTTTCATGTCACAGTAAGTGACGGTAGAGGATATTTTTAACTGCAAACCTTTTGTTTTTATGCTTTTCTGTTCAATTTTTTCCAAGAAGGGGTCCAAAGCCTTCGTCGGACAATCAAAAGGGTCCGTAGTCTTCATCGACAATCAAAGGGGTCTACCCTCTTCATTGGATAATCAAAGGGGCCCAAGGCACAAACAAGGTTAACACGGTCTAAACTGTCCACAGTATACTCATTGTCCACAGTATATTCATTGTCCACAGTATACTCATTGTCCACAGTATACTCATTGTCCACAGTATACTCATTGTCCACATACCCGATGCAAAGTGGTACTGTCGATTCCAAGCTTTATTTAACCATTATGCGCAATGTTGCTGGCTAGTCTTTACATGATCTTTGTCGTCGACAACATGTATTACTCGTACTTTTCTAAATTGTCAGTCTACAGCCTTTATTAATCTGTCAAGAATAATCCTGTCTAATATTTGTTCCTGGCGCATATAATAACGTGATTCATTTGTAATTTGTGAACTCTTGAAAATCTATCTTCTTTGGCAACTTGAACAAATATCCTTCCTTCGAGTGTGCAAGTACTTCATCTGTCTTCCAAACTGTACCGAGTAATGCGTATAATATCTACGTAGAAGTTTCAATACCTGTTGTGATGATCTTTTCTGGATTGTTGTCTGAGCCAACAGCCTTTTTTCTATCTAATAAAAGCTTTATGGTTTTATTTATGCGGTGAACATGCACCCAAGTCATTTAAAATCTGGTATATGCTGTAGTTTGGCTTGATGGATTTCCGTATATCTTTTTTTTCTTCAATTTTACTTAATGTAACATTTCATGGACTGTATCGCACGCCTTACGGGAGGACATGAAAAGCAGTAGTGCATATAAAAAGTATGAGGACTACAAAAATGAAAATAAAAGTCCCTATGTCACCAACGGAGATGGAGAGGGGGCGAGGAGGGGGGGAAGTGAATGAATTACAACAAATGACAGACAGCTACGGATAAATAAGAAAAACACGGTCTAAAAATTCAAGGAACTGGGGGGTGTAAAAAACAACTAAAACGGCTTTTGGAAGTTCCTTAAATTCATTCATTCATCACCTTTCAACTCCCCAAGGAGCATATGCCTTCAACAAACGTCTGCCAAGTCTTCCTGTCTCGTGCCATCAACTCAGTGGAGAAAACAAAATAATGAGAATATGTTTCTTCAAATACTAGACACTAAAATCATTGATGGGGTCGATGTTCTGGTAAGAGAAACTATTGGACTATAAGAATTTGTCAGTCTCTGAAAAAAGATTTTAAAAAAAAGAAATAAAACACCCAGAATGACAATCAGTTATCAGATTAACAAAATAATAAAACACCAAAACGGCATCGCTGGCAAGTTACTTGTCACAATTATTATTATTATTTTTTTTTTCATTTTCGTTAATGTTGTTGTTGTAATTCTTTATTTTTTATTTTTGTTTTCTTTATTTTAAAAACATACTTCAATTATGATGATTATTGCAAATGTAATATTACCTTTATAATGATAAATGGCTTAATTATGCTTAAAGTAAATGTGAGGATGAAAGGATACAGTATACATTATGAGAGAGAGAGAGGAAGGGCAGAATGTCAGACGGGCCTGCGTGCCCAATTCTTAACCCTTTGAAAATAAATTTCGTTCGTTCGTTCGTTCTTTGTTTTTTTCATTGATCTTTGTCACGTCGGGAGCCGCGGTAGGGCAGTGAGTGAGAAATATGGGGAAATTGAACGTTAGGAAAGGATGAATATTTTCTAACAGGTGAAGGGGAGCGAGGAGGAGGCAGATTTGCGTGTTGAGCCGTAATTGAGAGAAAGTTTAAGCAGGTCTCTAGGGAATAATAGATGGAGTGGAAGATACAATGATTGGAAGGGCAGAGGTAATGAGTGTGGGATGATAGAGAATTGAGTAAGCAGAAGAGTGGTGCACTGGAAGAGTAAAACCTTTTAAAAGAAAATAATTTGTTCATTTATTGGAATGCTTAATAGATTGGGCCACAATAGATTGAGATATCATTTATTCAACAAGCTAAAAATAAGAAGTACCGATGAGTGTAAATGTGGCACTGATAAAATGACTGCTGAGCATTTGCTTCAAAGATGCCCAAATTACGAGGAGCATAGAAAGCACATATGGCCATCACCAGTACCATGTTCTGAAGACAAACAAAACTAAGAGATGCAAATAACCTGAAGCTGATCACTGATTTCTCTGAAAATATTCAAGTAGACGTCTGAGAATGTATGAAGAAGAAAAAGAAGAACGCTTAACTGGAAACTATTCGCAGTTTCCTCCAATTTTTTTTCAGTATTCTTCTTCTTCTTCTTTGATCCATAACCACCAACCGTCAAAGCAGTCAGCGGCCATCACGCCTGGTGGCGTCTTGTGGGGCAGCAACAAATTGATTCCACTTTGCTCGGTCGGCGGCCATCCTTCGTACAGTGCCCCAACTGTGGTTCATTCTTTGCATTTCAGCTTCCACAGTTCTCCGCCAAGTTCTTTTTGGTCGGCCTCTCTTTCGCTTTCCCTCGGGGGTCCATAGCATAGCTGTTCTTGTGATGGTATCAGGGTCCCTTCTGAGGACGTGGCCAACCCAACTCCAGCGTCTGCCAGCTATGATGGTGTGCATGTCCTCCTGGTTACTCCGAATAAGTAGTTCTTGGTTGCTGATGGTGTTTGGCCAACAGATTCGGAGAATTTTTTCTTAGGCATATTGTGTGGAAGGAGGACAGTTTAGACATTTCCTTCTCTGTTACTTTCCAACATTCCGCACCATAGAGCAGCACAGAAAGTACACAGCTCTCATACAGTCTTAATTTGGTGTTTGTGCTTTACTGGGAAGACTTCCAAATGTTGTTGAGAACAGCAAAGGCTGTTCTCGCTTTATTCATTCTGTTGTTAATGTCCTTGCTTGTTCCGCCGTCAGGTGTTACTATGCATCCTAGGTAAGTAAATGTGTCTGTCTGTTCTAACTTCTGGTTCCTTTTTTTTTTCTTCAGTATAAACAACATTTATTGTCCCATCGACAAAGGTGAAAGGTCGCAGATTTGAAATAGGACTGGACACTATGTTTGTACGTTTCTTATTTTATTTTATCTTGTCCTTGGAAGAGAAATGACGTGACATAACCAGAGACCGCTGTATGCACATAAGGGAAAAAAATTAATAACCTACTTCACCTACAAATTTCCTAAGCGTCGGCCTTAATAATCAAAAACGATAGGAAAGGTGATTGAGTAGTATTTGTATTAATATCAAGGCGCCTAAAAAAGTAACATTTTATACGTTTTTAAGCTTAAGCTCAAAAGTTAAATTTAAAAAAAAAAAAGATATCACAGTAAGAAGTCATATGTTCCGTGTCTGAGGAAAACAGAAAGAAGTCATATGTACCGTGTCTGGGGAGACACAGAAAGAAGTCATATGTACCGTGTTTGAGGAGACACAGAAAGAAGTCATATGTACCGTGTCTGAGGAGTCACAGAAAGAAGTCATATGTACCGTGTCTGAGGAGACACAGAAAGAAGTCATATGTACCGTGTCTGACGAGACACAGGAAGAAGAGGATTACTGCTTCCTTGGGCAAGAGACGACTAATATGAAGCTGAGCAAGGGCTGACAACCTCACCGTATAAAACAAATTCACCGTTTCCAGAGGAAAGTGTTTTGGGAAGAGAGCCAGTGATAGTAGTATTTTACCTTGTAGGACTGTCAAGAATTGGAGACAAGAGTTTAGCGGGCCTTGAGGTGAATAAGATAACTGCAGGATTACGTTTGAGAAATCAAATGGCACTAACCGCCATTAATACTTTCAAACTTTCGACTTAGGACATTAAGGGATATCTAACTCAATGTTCAGAGTAGGAATAAAGATTCAGGTGATGATGTTTGAAAGCGCGTAGATATATGGGGGTTGTTCTAGAAATTACCTCACTGAAAATTAACCAAAATGGAGAAAAATTGAAAAGAGGAAAATTAAGGACAAGGTAAAATAAAGGCTGAATAAAATGACAGAAAGCAGAAACAAAAGACTGAATCTCATTTTGTGACAATCAGGAGTCATTAGAACAACAATCCAGGCAATGAGAGAACATTTTGCATCTTTACCACATGGGAAATAACCTGTTAGTTACGTCTGACAAAATTAGCTTTCAAAATCCTCTAAGTTGAATTTTTTAAATGCCCAAAACATAAGATTAAAATCGTTATGTACTTTAAGAAAACAATCAGTCAAAGCCTAGACGGCAGGATGTCTCTTGAGAATAATTGAATGTCGCACCCCGTTTTAGCATATCTGACTTAACAACCACGCATTCGTTTGATGTTTTCCCTTGCCAATGTTTCTCGGCTGGGAAAACCTTCAGTACTAGTTACATAGTAGGCCGACACATGGATTATTTTTGTGGGAACCTGGATGCTAACTGCAATAAATATTGTGAATTACATGATTATCTAGGGCGAGATGTCGCAAGGATTACTCATGTACACACATACAGGACACACCATTGATTCAAAAAATAGACCACGTGACTTGCGCAAGAGGGGAGAAGAGATGACGCAGAAGGAGACTGTGGACAACGCGACAAATGATTCATGGAAACTACGATGATCTTGTGAAATAGTGTCAGGCCAATATGCCGGTTTTCTGGAGGCTCTAATGGAGGCAATTCGGACCTCTACGCTGCACACGTACCAGGCATTCAGAAGAGGGATACTAACACGAAGTGGTAGTGGCAACAGTGCTTGGCGACTCTTGACCCGTACAACAAAATTGTTTTTCTAAACTAATCAAGAGGAAGAGCACATTAAATGGGTTCTGGGGGGGGAACAAGCTTTATTAGGTCCAGCTTTATTGGAGAGATTGGTGATCGCTGGTTCCTGCTTCCTCTGTTGTCAGCTCTACGTGCTGCTGCCTTTCGTGGAATTTCGAAGAGCAGGGGGACGGCAGGTTACCCAGGTTTTTATCGAACATCTTAATAAAGAGGGATTGATGCAATCGGCATGGAGTAACCGCCTTCTTATTCCTCAAGAAGCATAGATCTTCAAAGAGCGATGAAGCGAGGAGGAGTCGTTCATGTCTCAGACGAAGGAAACGTACCATGTGTCAGTGTATACCATTGTGCCTCCTGTCATTCTCGTCGCTATACATAGCTATCGTAGTGATCTAACCAGTGCTTCTTCTCCTTTCCGTGTTTATGAGTACTCTCTAAATCGAGATTAATAGAGACATACTACCGCCCCTATTAAACCCCACCCAATAGCTTTTTTAGATACTCGAACAACTACGAACTCAGAAATGTATGTGTATGTAAAAAAATCGCTAGGATGTGACTCGGTTAATCATTATTGGCAGAGAGACCTCTACATTATAGAAAGTACTCGCCGATCTATCGCATCTGACTCGTATGCATAGCGACAACTGTAGAGGCATGCAGAGAGTGCGACATGAGCAATGGACGACTTGACTGCCACTATGAGCCGTGTGATGGGGTGTGGCGTCGATGTCCGCTCGGATGTCATGGGTAATCGAGAATATATGTAGCCCACCTGTGGTATATAGACATGCTTTAGTGGTCGAATGGCTACACGGAGTCTACAGCATTTGTCTATGACATTGTAATGCTACAGACTAGGAAACATCAAAGTGTTGTACTTTGTACTACGTCTCGTTTAGCGTCGTGATTATATGCTATGTCAGGAAGTGCATCTGCACGGATGAACATCGAATTAGAATGTAAGTCGAGTTGTGTGAGTTTCCGTGACTCGCAGATTAAAGAGTGTAAGTTGAGTCTGTCGTTACTGGTGTGTGAGCGGGATGGTGCCGCGCTACTGCTATGAACATTAAGATTTTGTAGTGAGTACCAGTGCAGTAATGGTTCGATGCTCTTCGGTTGTAAAAACTCAGAAATGGCTATAGGTGGTTCTGTCTCCGAATTCGTAGGTTGTGTATTAGTGCGGTCATGATAATTCTGTTGATGTGTCGACGCACAGACAAGCTACGATGCACACATCACGCACGTGCAGGACATGCGTCCGAGCTGGTCGCGCTTGAGAATCTCTGGCAGGGACTGCTGAGCACGGCACTCAATAGACTAGATAGGATGGTCTGTAAGGTAGGCCTATGTCACTGCCATATTCCACTATGGCAATTCATATAGGCTAACCACAACAGGCATACTAAGATGTACTATACTACTGTATTAGTTCTATTATAAAGAACTGTTGAGTGATACGATGTGAAGACTATGAACGCTAGAAGTGAATAATCCAGAGACTGATTTTATAAGTAGACTGTACGAACTGGAATAGTATACTAGAGACTAACGACTTATGGTAATGCTCTTGGGTGAATACGAAGAAGTATATAATGAGGGCAATGAAGAGTAGTAGCTAGGTGGTAAAGATGATATGAGATGAAAGACAGCAGAAGACATGTAGTATAGATGTGAGTCACATGATGGCTTATGAGAGGCGGAGAATCTAGAAGTGAGAGACTGTTGAAAGTGACAGAAGGAATCACGTTCTGAGAGCCATCATATCTGCATGGCTCAAACACGCTGCTCTAGCTCAGTCCGTGTAATCAACATATAGTCATGCATAATGTAGACTAACGAAGAGTGGCTTGATTGTGCTCTAGCATCGATCTAGGGGCTTTTTGTATTTATTAATGCTAACCCTCTCGCTCGGCGCGCATATATAGGACCAATCTCAAGCAATAGATTAAAGCTGAAGGCTAGACATGAGACTATCTATCTAGTTCGCGCACGACGACGCTGCAAGCATCTAGCCTGTCTATGGTAAACTAAAAGAGGTAAAGAAACCTTAGTCAGACCTGAGTGTCGGAGATGAGTGAGAGATCCGCCTAAAGAGCAGAGATGCAGAGCATGCATGACTCGAGTTAACAAGTGATAGTGAATTTGTAATCTGTGTGATGACAGTATGTACTCTAGAAGAAGACATTGCGCACCGTATTTAGACCTCTCATGCCAGTATGTGTACTCTCTAGACACTGTTATCTGTGATTTCTGCTCTACTTGCACTCGTGCCGAGAGAATCTAGTGACTCATGAAGTACGTGCTACAATGCACACCAGCCGTCCGCAGTCCTGGGTGGACGTATCTGAATGTAGCATGATGAATGAGTAGTTAGCGTCACAGATGGACATGGAGATGTTAGCGCAAACGGTGTATTTAGCAGGCAGAAAACAGAGAAGTTCAGACGGAAGAATTTGGAGAAAAAGCTTGAAAAAGATGCGCAAGAATAACCGTGATAAGATGGTAATAGTGATGGGCTGGCGTAGATCTCATTCCAAATGTCTCTACTTATTCGATGTGCATGTACATGCGAAGTAAACCACTAAAACTATCGAGAATGCCGTACATGAGTTGATGTTATAGAGAGGAGAGTGTAGCAATGGCTGAAATTGGTTTAGTGACGATAAGGAGAATGTATCATGCGAATAGTCGAGAAGAAATATTTCTCAGAAAGCTCGCTTTGGATGGGTGAGCAAGCGTGACTAGCTATCAGAAAGGATACAACCACTGTGCAGACAGAATCTGAAATAACCATAAATGATGGTGGACGTATTGACAGAAAGAGGGTAATGTTATCTGTAGGGTCAGTATAAGGGAGAAAATCATGCATTAATGGTGCAATTGAGCAGGGAATGATGGGAGATACACGCCAGGAAATGGCTTAGAGTTATCAATGGGTGATATTACCAGGGCAGACTATTACTCTTAATGGAGGTTATAGTTGGCTGCAGGGGTGGCAGAACAAAGACACACATACCTAGGTGGGGGAGGCCACCAATTGACCATAATTACAACCAATTTTCCAAAAAAGGGTGACAAAGTCGACAATGTTGGATACCTTAGAGGACACATTTCCCTTATCAGTGTCACACATGGTAAAATTTTACTCTAGAATCTAGAGCAGAGGACTCCGATGCCTAGCTGAGCCACAAGTTGGATGAGGTCCCAGTGCGGATTCCGAGCAAACCGATTAGTATCAAGACCTAATCTTCACACTTCCGACTAGCTGAGTGAAAAGGGGCCTTTGGAGTTATAAGAGTGAGAATCCAATCTTTGTTTCATAGATCTGGAAAAGGCGTTTGACAGGGTCCCCTGGAGCAAACTTTGGGACTGTTTGGCAAGGAAGAATATTCCAGCACCTCTGATTCATGCTATACAGAGCTTCTACAAGTCTTGCAGAAATTATGTGAGGACAGCACACCATAAGTCAGAAGAGTTCAGGACCACCACTGGTGTAAGACAAGGTGATATCCTATCACCTTACCTCTTCATACTCCTTATGGACGATGTCATCAAGGCATGTAAGGAGAGAACAAGAAAGTATTCAGTGGGGTACTGGAAGATGAGACAGGTCTATATTTCGGAGCTGGCATTTGCTGATGATGTTGCCCTGATTGCTAAATCAGAGGCACATCTCCAATCCAACCTGCAAGTCTGGAAGGAAGAGCTGGAGAAGAGAATGGGATGGTCATAAGCAGCTCTAAAACAAAATCCATGGTGATATTATTCACGAGAAGAAAGAAAGTAAGCCACATCTAGATTTAAGCTGGGAGGAGAACAGGTCCTGGAGCAGGTCGACCACTTTAAATACCTCCGCGAGCTATTATAGACCGAAAGGGAGGCATCAACGAATGAGATTAGAGTTGGCCACTCGAAAAGCAGCAGATGGGAGACTTTTTCAGGCCATAAATCGAGGATTCCTCAGCAAGAGAGAGGTTGGTAAGAAAACGAAGATGGCTGTATACCGCTCCACCTATGTCCCAGTCTCTGAGTAACATATGGATGCGAGTCAATGGGCAAATGGACTACAACACACAAAAAGCCAGATCCAAAACCTCAGAAATGATCGGTATCTTGAGGTAAGGTGGGTTGATACTAGTAACAAGAAGAGACATTGGTACGCAACCAGACGATACGTCAAGGCCTAATAAATCCCACCCCTGCAGACCCAAAGTTAGAACAGTCCCAACTAAGATGGTTTGGCCATGTCTGCAGAATGGGAGAAGATCGGCTACCACGGACAAAGCATGGGAAACAAAGAGCCCAGGATCCAGGGACCCCCAGGGACGACCCAGAGTCCGCTGGGAGGACAACATTAGACAATCTTTTGAAGGACATATGCTTCAGGTTGTTATCACAACTATTTTGGTCAAGGGCTTCGTCCAGTCGTTTCCTAAAGCTTACTTTTTGCATAGGCATTATGGAGAACTTGACTTTGCATCTCTCTTCATGTCCAAAGGAAGTGTGTTGTGATCATTCATGAGGCAAGATCATCTTGATTGTAACTACATGCACTGTGGTCTATTGGATCCTGTTCACGATGAGTTCTGTTAACTGTCTTATCGTCCGTCAGATGCGCTGGTTGATTAAATGTCGATGAGCGTTCCCACTAGCATGCACACGGTGTTTCGTTCTTACGGTACTTACTTTAATTAGTCGTTCCTCATTTCTACCGTGATGGTTTGTTGCAGGTTTGGTTTGAGTAGAGCGCAAAGAACTATCATTAGGATGTATTTTTATGGCCTGGTTAAATTATAGCATTCACGGTCTCGCTTAAACGCTCGATGTAATCGATCGACTATCTATGTCGTCCTCCAGCGGGGACTTGCATGGGTCACGTCTCTGGTGACTCTGGATCCCTGAGGACCCTTTGTTTCCCTTGTTGTGGTGGTAGCGGTTTTCCGTCCATTCTTGTGAAGACATGGTCCGTATATCCATACTAGTTGGCGGGACTGTTTTTTTGGGTCATGATGCGGTGGGTTTAATTTAGGATCTGAAGGTAAGGAGTTGGTTAGCGTTTCCATGTTCTTCAAGTTTTTTATATCACAACTTATGAAGATGATAACCGAATTTCTGAGGTATCATGAATCTGTGCTTTTTTGTGGGGGGTTGTGTAGGACTGTGCCAATGAATTAGCTATCCATTTTGTCATTAAGGGGATAGGTGGACTCGGTATCAGCTCATCTGTCGGCTGTTGGATAATCCACCAACTTTATTGTGAGGAATCTCGATAGCTATGGACGCTGATCTAAGTCTCCACATTTAGCTGCTATTTCGATGTGGCCAAACTTTTTGATGCCCCCTTTCGGTCTTATAATAGATACGAGATATGTAAGTGAACTCGAACTGCTACTGGACTGTTCTCCATCTTGGATCTGAATGTTTTGCCTCGTGTATCTATTCGTGATTACGTCAACGCATGTGGATTTTGTTTTAGTATGCCGTTATGACCATCACTCTCTTCTACCATATATTCTTGGACTTCCAGACTTGAGGTCGGATCCCAGGATAATGTCTTGATTTAGCAATATGTTTTCTTCAAAGCATCAGAATTGCCTAGCTATGAATTTAGACCTGTTAATATTCCAGATGACCCCTCTGGCAAAATTTAAAGATTGAAACCTGCCCAACTGATAAAAAATATTCGTATAGGAAACCATGTGATTCTTTCATACACTCATTGCGATTCTCGCCGCTGTACGGAGAGTCGTGCACTGGGTGAGTTCCTCAAGTTGTGATTAAGGGAGGAGATCAGGCATGATGGAGTTGTCGTGTGCAATATTATTGTAAGTCATTAGAATGGAACCAACTCACCCCGTACCAACACCAACGCAAACAAACAAAAAACACTTTTTAAAAATGGTGGGAACATTATGTAGCTGTGGTCAAAGTGTAAAATCAAATTAATATATATAGCTTTATAGACATTACACAGTGTCAAGCGAGAGCCGAATATGAGTTCCATTTTTATAAATGTTAGAAAGCCGGTAAGTCATACCGATGGTAACAGACATGACGAAAATAAAGGACTCAGTATTGAAAACGCAAGTCAGCGACCTTCATAAGAATAATGTTAGCCAACTTCTGAAACATAACAGCGGGATTAACTAAGTTCAATGGTTTTAGGAACATGCCATATGTGTTACTTATCACAAGATCTGTTCGAATCTGTACTCTGTGAAAACTATCGATATGATAATTGAAGGCTATGCACTGGAATATAATTGCAGTGGAAGCATACGTTAAGTATTGTTGAGTCACCGACAGATCTCTTTGATAAAGTCAAAATGTGAAAATGGAGTTGCGGTTATGTTATGATACATCAGTGACAGGAAAAATAAGTGGCGGTAGTTGTAATTGGATCAAAAGACGGGGGAGTCTAACTGTCTTATCGTCAATTGACCACTAATGACTTTTCACGAATGCAATATCCTAAGTAAAGGAAGGTTTTAAACAATTGCATTTGGCGATGAACCACATAGGCAAGATTAAATACCGTCAGATTTGTTCGATCGACCATTTCTGCTAGTAAGAGAAGACATATGGCACTGTGTAAAAAGTTCAGTCCAGTTCTGCCTGATGAATAGATTTAATGCAACAATTACTGTATTCAATGGACATAAGTTATTAAGAGTTCTCGGTGTTATTGTATAGAACTCTAGTCTTGGGTTACATACAGGACCTTGCTATGTCATGTACAATTTTTTATATGTGATTGAAAAAAGCTATCGTTAGCATGTGTCACAGAGACGACAAGCTATTACAACATAGTGTTAAAAATTTATCAATGGACAATCTAGAAAGCGTTAACCTTTCTGCATTTCCCCGTTGTCAGAATAAGATGCCAATGCTCAAAGTCACTTAGGTTTTTCCGCTCATAAATTGTTGCCATAAAAAAATCAATCGTACTCTCTTTTGTAAACCCCCCACACGGTTTGATGAAAAGAATAGCCATCGATAATTTTCGGTCTCATTAAGTTTTCAGGAAGGTTATTATCGGAAATCTGCATCTTTTTATCATACCGAGTGGCGAGCATTAAGGTATTGTAGTGGAGAAGTTTTTGGTTTATGTTGATGCTGTTTGGGTCTTGCTTGACGTGTTAAAAAGGCTTCTGGGACATTCCGGTCTAGATTTTAATTTAGTTTGCTGCTGTATTATCCATTATGGATTCTGCAAAATAAAAGACTATGTGAGTGTAATCAATAACGTAAAACATGTATATTTTCTTTGACTTTAAAGGGTCATGTACAGGGCAGTCATATATTGTTAAATCATATTAAGCATATATAACAAAAAAATCCTGCAATTTTCAAACATCCGGCCTTCCTCAGGTGGACAGGGTTGGACGGATTTGTTAGAATGTCATTAGTATATTTGGTCACAGGAATTTTGCTTAGGTACAAACAGTGTGATATCATGGACCACAAGAGAGAAGAGTCTTCGATTACTGTTGGACCAAGTAATGGCATGGAGGAGAGTCATACACCAGAAGTGATAAATTAGTGGCTGGTGACAGGTCGGTTGTAGAATGTCATTGATTGCATACGAGCTTCACAAAGCAATAAGGTTCTGTGAAGAATGTTATGGAGTCTTTCTTTGAATGAGTGTGATTACGTTTGAGTCTGTCTTGCAACTATTGTTACTTTAGGACAAATCGCATACAGTGGGAGTGTATAATTGTTGTGGATGATTTTTTTCAGCTCCTAATATATAAAAAAAACATACTAAATAAAAATATTTATCATATCAATAAATTCCTTGTAAAATGCTTTTGTGGCAGAAAAACAGCCCAGGTTAAGTGTGGTAGGAACAAAGTTTATAAGAATGATACCAGTAATTAATCGTACAATTTGAAAGATTAAAAATATCTGGCTATGGCTGAGAAATCACATTAACCACCAGAATGTTCAAATATTGTCTGATTTGTGGCATGAAAACGTGGTGGAACCGCATTAGCAACGTTCTGGGAAGGTGTTCGAAATAGCTTTAATAAAGGGATCTTCGCTTAGGCATTAAGATTTGAAAGTACCAAAAGGTCATCAAGTAACCTGACGAGCACAGTGGAACTTTGAGATGAGAAAAGGAAGGAGACAGTAAAGAGACCTGAAACGAGAGGAAAATTCAAAATGATAACAATATAACATGCAAATTGGCACGTCTTACCTATTGAAAACTAGCAACGCAATTAATCGGACATGGCACAAAGGTGATTGCTTTGAAGGCATATGACTCCGTAAACATAATTGTCCCAAAATGTTGATCTAGCATTGTTAATTGACCTGACCTACTATCGATATTTGTAAAACTTAGATGTTTGTAAGTAATAATTATACCTCATTTTAAGTTTTTTTTTGCGAGGGACCTTGCATCGCTACCGATGCTAAATACACTAGGTGTGATATAAACTTGAGATCTGGTAATGCTAGAGTAATACAAAATAACTTTAAACCTTAGAATATACTCTTAGCAGGAGCAAGCGTCACGCTAATAACTAATTCGATTTTGTTAGATGGGGAACCATTATATTAATGTGCAGCTCAGAGGTTGACCCTAACTATAAGCTGGTGAATTATAACGCCTTTTAATCTTTTTTAGTTACGGCGTGCAGTTTCCATTCTGGAACGAAGAGGTTGTAGATTACGTTTTTAGTGTTTCTTACTCAGATTCCAGATAAAGGACTTTAGGGGTTTTATTGCGAACATACGCATTACTTTTAAACAGATTGGGTTTGGATTTGGCAGGTGTTAAACAAATCATATGACAAAACTAGTTGTATTTGTGTTACTGAGGGATTATGTGTTTTGCACCAGTCTGACCAGACCCCGTGCCACCGGTTACTTTTGCTCTGTGTGCGATCAGAACGTATATAGCCATCTGACGATATGCAGGATCTCTGGATCATAAAAATGGGCAACAGTATGTGTACCGCCTCCACTCCTAATGCTCGAGCAGTTTCCGCAGACACTCCTCTAATAGAAGGCCTCACCTATACCTGTTGCTACGGAATCTCTGGTCTTACCACGGGTCATGACAAACCCAAGAACCACATGAGCGTAGATCGAAGTCGTTTCAAAAGAAAGTGATAATGTTTATTTTCATTAAAGGGCTAAATAATTATAACAAGCGCTGAAATAGTGCATATATTAATGACGAGGAAGACAAAAAGAATTTGGGAATCAGTCACCTCAGTTTTAGATACATAAAGCATGGGGTCAACTCAATTTGTCAATCTTAATCAGATCATACAAACATCTAACACTAGTGAGAATAGTTGGAATAACTATAAATCAAGGCTTCGAGGACACCGAGATATCCTGTAACGACAGTGGGGGGGACAACGAATAATAATTCATTGTGTTTGCTCTCAGGCGGTCTCAGTCTCGTATATCGTCTCAAATTGCTATGATCACAATACAGGGGTGGCAGTTTACTTAATAGTACAAACCCCAGAGGTTCCACATGTTACGTTGATAAAATGTAATTCAATCTTCTGGCTTACGCATGTATATGCTATGAATTATTAACGTGGCAAATAATAGTTGCCCCAGAATGTAATCTCTTGTATTTCAGAGTAGGCGCAGAAAGAGGAGACTGTATTTAAATTGCGGACACATCATCCCAGAAGTTGGTCTAGCGGACTATACGAGGAGAAAACTGGATGGCTATCTGATATTTAACATGAGGGATTCAGTAATATGGGTCTATCGTCTCTGTTTTGGAGATTCGGATCACAACTATGTGGTGTTCGACAGTAAATGATCCATCCAAGTTGTGCGACAGGGGATTATGTGAGTATAGGTCATCGTCTTGACATTTGGGCGGGGAGCGGTGCTACAATCGAGTAGTATGCTTAGACGTCGCATCTGCTTATGTATTACATGTTAACATCCATCCCTTTGTCTTAAGACAGTACATGTTTGTAACTGGCTCTCGCGTGAGAGTTGAAGGAATCCTTATCCTTATAGGGTCTCTTATGGTTTGGTCGTCTCTACTCGATTGGGCAGCAGAGATTTGTAACACCAGGTGGAAACTTTTTTGAATGGGAGAGAAAACAATGCTCCTATACATTAGGTGAAATGCCAGTGATACATCGTACAGCTCAGACAGGAGTGAATCTAGGTAGAGTATGTCGTACTGTAAATAGGGGGTGGGTACCATACAAACTAAGCAAGACATTGATGTCATTACTCCTATGTCCAGAGGTGTTCTTCGTTGCAAGAAATAACAGAAGGCAAGACAAATCGTTAAACACAGGTTTTGCATTGTGCTGCTTGAGGTCAACAATTTTGATTAATCCTTTACCTCGAACAATAGAAGATCCAACTTGGGTTTTACGATTAAAAAATGTATATAGATTAATTGCAGGTGTATTTTTGATAAGTGTGCAAGCTGTTAAAAACATGATCAAGTGTGCATGGTACACTTTTGCAGTTAGGGACGTTTACATTCTTTCAACACGGCACATGATTCCAAAAAAGGGTTGCGCAGGTCTCATGGATATACTGAGGGACACGTTTCTCAGTATTATCTTCATTTCTTTTGGATAGAGTGGTCACGAGATATTTCACAAGTTATGTACGCTCGTTTTACGATATGTGTCAGGACTTAAAAGAGTCAACGCACGCGTGCGTTTGATACACGGCTCCATATTCAGGCTTTGTGTATATCTGTAAGGATCCTTTTGACAAAATGGCCATTGATTTCATTTGGTCCACTCTTACCTTCGGCCAGAGGGACCTAGATTTGTTCTTCACTATGCATTGATATATGCACTCCGATGTCTCAGAAGCCATCCCATTGAAGACCACCACTACAGCAGATGTAGCTGACTGGACTGGACATGTCTTCTAATCTTCTGACTCAGGGATAGGTTTCCCAGTTTAGGTAGTTGTAAGATCAGACCATGGATCTCAATTCGTATCTGAATGACTATGGCGGAAAGATAGGTTAATGTAAGACCTGGGACACATAGATAGGTATCTCTAGTAGCATTTACTCATCGTATGGAGTACGATGGTGCGTGTAGAAAGGACTTAACCAGTACCACTTAAAAAAACTTTATTACGATAAGGTTACCGTTTAAACCATTCAGGACTGGGACAGAGCTACTCCTCCCAGCTGTTTTTTTTTACTGTTCGACATTCCTGAGCGAGATGGTGCCAATCCAAGTTAAGCAAAAATGTTGGCTTCTGTTTGTTTGTATCTCCATTCCAATTTTTTTCGTGATGACTCACGCACTCTCAAGGTTGGTTCTAGAGGGACTAATAAAAGAAGTTGTGGATTGACGCCGCCGAGCGAGATGACTCAGGTGCACTACCAGTCATTCATACGAGTATGTAATTAATCTCTCGGCTTAGTACAGTTGTTTGAATCTGTCCAGATTTGCGGCATGCAACAGCATTCTTCTTGATGGCTGCAAAAGCGAGGAGCTCGAACATTTGCAAATAGAACTTAGTACGATTACGTCAATTGATTCCAGGGGAGCCCAGTACATGAGCGCCTTGATGCTTTTACTTACACTTAAAGGGACAATAAAACTAACTTTGTCTCGTGGGAAGATGGGCTCCTTACCAGGCAGGTTATTGATAAGATTTAAGCTTGAATGTCGACTATGTCTCCTTAGGTAATTAAGCGACAGTGAGAAAATAATTTATCAATTATTACAATTTGCGTAAACTATTTGCATTACCTTCGTCTCAGGAGAACACGCTATCAAGCTATTTTTCACGAGAAACTTGGATGACATCAAGTAGTTAGTACCTACGTTATCACTTTGCTAATGTTCAGTGTTAATTGTCAAGGTAGAAAGTGATTCGGACTTTTTCTTGTGGTACAGATGTCTTTACCTGTACATTGTAGTGACAACACCTACTTGAGTTCTGAGGTCGGGACGTAGAAGTAGCCAGCCTCTTTCTTTCGGTTAACACCGCATCAGCTTGTCGTCAGATTGCTGATGTCTTACAATCTTTCCCAGAGGTGGTGACACGGACGTATCTGGTAGCTAATCTGTGATTTAGTCTCGATCGGACATTCATGCTTTCAATGATGATACTCCTATTAGTGTTTCATCCTTAATTCTGTTAACACGACATCTTTTCTTTAGTAATAACTACTCAAGATACTTGAACAGGATGTTTGTCTTTAGGTATTTATTGAGGACTATGAGTAGCTCTCGCACAATTTTCGTGCCTCCTTTACGTCTCATTGTTCGTCTCAGAAGAATGGACACAACCGGCTCGTTCAACAACATTGGGTTAGGCATTGTAATGTATTGGAAACTAAATGCAGTCAAAAACTGTAGTTGATAGCGAATCCACTAATATCCACTCTTATCATACGATTTACTTCCTCGTCTATCCAACGCAACAATGTGTTGTCTAACTAAGATAGACTTAACTGTAAAGATAATTGGCAATTATGCTACACTACCAAAAAAAGTCTGAAATATTACACAGCGTTTTCCTGACTCCAGAAAGGTTCTTTTATCAAGTGGAATGTGATGCCTTTATTGCGCTTGTGAACGCTCCTGCTACCTTAGATTCGTCTTGAATGCGGAAAATTTATTTTATACAGGTCAGACCAGACCATTCATTATCGATAGAACCATTGACGGAACCATATGCTTATTTTCAGTTCGTCCATTTGAGTGAATCATTTTTCGGGTGCTTAGATGAGTGTTTTTAGAAATATTAAAGGTGATAATCACTTAACGCTAATAACCTTACAAAAAATTCATAGTAATGTCCTGTTATTAGCGAATATAAATCTTTCCTGGGACATATTATTGGTCGCAGACGGATAGCGTATTCAAATAGGAATGTCCTAGTTCGGATATCCAAAATCTTTAAACTTTTCACAGTTCACCTCTAACGTGAAGAGTGTTCTGGTTTGAAAGCTTATTATGGTTAGTCCTATACTTCAGACAGAATTTGTACCTAAAGTTGCATCCATCACGGCATGTCTTGTCTCTAGTTTGTCTAAAATAAAAAAAACATGCCGTTGAAGGTGAAAATGGACTGACGAATGCGACAAAATATTTCGTTAATAATATTAACAATTTTTTTTCCACACCCACCCTATTTTGAGAACTACCTGATGCTTCTTAAAAAGTTGTGATCCTCTGCTTGCAAGATGCTAGTAAATTAACGGGATTGGCGCTTGTTTGCCTCCAGTGTCACAAACGATTATCCTTTATTCAACGGTGGTACTCATTATCACGGAAAAACTCAAGGACCGCGGAAACGATAAAATTCTTACTGTCGATAAAGAATTGATTGGCCTGGGTCATGTGATTCAGATTTAATAAAACTGGTGGAGTTTTCCGCTCCTGTAGGTGCACCCCTTACGTGTGATCCAAACAGATCAGAAGGCGGTTAGCATTTTTGGGTGGGTTCGTTACGTCACTCTTAACCTGACTAAAATAGCCCGAATAACTACGAGGTATTGGTATTTCATATCGTCTTACAAACTCTTTGAATTCTCTCTCATTTTGAATACTTTTCAGGTACAGAGAAAACGTTTCTTCGTCTGCAGGACCGTTACTTCTAGAGAAATCCTACTGTGAAGTTCGATTTTCATTGAATGCTGATTAGTTCTTCAGAAATAAATTACCATGAGTTAGTGTAAGTAATTATAACAAGGAGGGACCTGAATCCGATCATGGAATTATCGGACCTACGAATACAACGTGTCAACTATTATTCGCAGCGGAAGAACAATATCTAATTGTGAGTGACATTCGTTGTCGAACGGAAGAATTAAATGAAAGCAAGAGGGGACATATTGTTCGTATTTACGTTTGGGGACTTTGGCTGGTGTCCCATTTCGTGCTACAACTTGTGTTGCAAGATAGTCGGAAAGAATATCTGATGTCAAGCGTTAGGACACAATTTCGTCTAGTGTGAACATGGACTTCATTGAACAGTTGTATTGCATGGTTTACCAACCATTCAGGATCGTGAACATTTAAAAACAGTTTTCTAACGGAACTTTCAGTTTAAAATTCTCAAACGAAAATATTAACGATCGTCTGGATCTTCAATATCCAAGGGATTTACATGTAGTTTCTTGTGACTTATTGATTGAATTAATATCAAAGAAATAAAATTAAATTTAAAAAATGTGAGAAAAAACATAATAAGAAAATTGAAATATGGAGGAAAAAAAATGATAAGGAAAGAAAACAAATGGAAATCTCACATAAATTCTTAGATATAAATATTCTTAGATGTACTATGGAATGTGATAATTTTTATATAATATATATTATTAGATATTTAATTAAGTTAAGATTCGTTAGTTAAAATACCCTTACACACAATATTTAATTTTTAAAACACCAACCAAATGATTTTTATACCTTTTTTTATTTCCTCACTACACTTTACTTGTCCTTTATTCTCATTTTTTCTCTTTTCTTAGGACATCTTCTTTCATTATTCGTTAATTAGCTTTTTCAATAACTTGATTCCATTTACTCCTCCATTCTATGATTTAATTAGTTTTACATTGTTTAATAAGTTATCAACTACTGTCATCGAACGCCCAATACTTTCGACTTACGTTCAACACTTACGTTAATTGAATATTAGTTAATTATTTAACGACATTTTGACAATCCTTGGTAATTTTAAATTTACATGTATAGCATGACTGTTAGTATAATTACATGAGTGAATATATTATCGACCATGATCACGACACTGTTTCTACCTTCTAGACAGAACCATTCGTAAGCCATATTGTCGGTTTTTTGTTAAATTTTTGAGATGTTTGATTAAGGATAGTTCCCCCCCGCCTCCCCCGATTGCGTTTGCAGGGAACTGTTTTACGGTATTTTATGAAGTCGTCTGCTATGGTTGGCAGTGTGTAATTTTTTTTAGGGTGACCACAATCATTTAATAAGAATTTGATGTTAATAATTCCCCACGGTCTGCTGAAACGCTATGTACACGATCGAATTATGACGTGTTAGCGTTGATAGGTCACGCACCGTGACTTAGATATGAGGAACCCACTTTTACGTTGGACCGTCAAGCTGTGAAGAGCGTGTCTATATCCTTCCAGTGTTGGGACATTGTTATTAGCCCACATATATATAATTACTTCGAAGTAAGGACTTAGGGTCAGTCCAAAGTTATGTGAAAGAGATGAAATGATAACCGAATTTAAGGAAGGATTATTAAACAGTCCATAATACTTATACTCGCCAGACTCATACGCTCACTGTCGGCTGTTGGAATCCCCAACCGCACGTGCATATAGCTATGACGCTCTGTCTACATTAATTCATTTATTGGACACGGACTGAGAACATTATATGGATTCAATGAACTCAATTGCAGATGTATGCTTGTAATGAATAATGCTCGTGATGTCTTCGTACGTTATATCGTCAATAAATGTTGGACTCAACTCAAGGACTTACCCACGTTAATTATGGTGCAGTTGTTTTCTTCAACTCACATTGTTGTTTGTTGTTATACCTGATGAACTCTCTTTCATAAGAAGTTAATACCAATGATAATGAGGTTCGTACGGAACCAATGTTTCTTGGACATTTATTAATCAATGAGACAATTTATGTTGACCCTCTATTGGATAATGATAACCAAACAAGGTATACACATTCAACTAAACATAAGAGAGAATGGAACCACACACCCGTACCACACCACCCGCAGCAACCGCAGCAACGTTGTCGTTCGGAAGGTCCTGGGTTCAAGTCTCCGGTAAGCTTCTCTTGTTTTTCTGTTGTCTAGTTTTCTACTTCTTCATTTCTCAAGAGTGATTAAATACATACCTTTATATGAATTGTTCATTTACTGTTAACACGCCTCGGGTTTCCTCTATTTATTTATTTAAATGTACTACGTCTATGCGTTTTCTAAATTATCTATCGAGCTGTAACTCATAAAGTCTGACTTAAAGCAAACTAAATATTCGCCTAAAACTTCTCTCTACTAAAATTTATACTCTAAAACTTTGCGAATGATTGGTTAAGCGATTAGAGCGCTTTCCTTTTTCCCCAAGATAGCAGCGCAATTATCAAGCGCGAGTGTTCTGAGTTGGTTCAAGGAGACCCTGTTTTGTGTCAGGCTTCCCAAGGCTCCCGGTCTGTACCCAGCTGTAAAAATGGGTACCCCCTCTGACTTTTTGGTGCGTGAGTTTAGGGAAGAACTAAATGGGCCTGCTGAGGAAGGGTAATCGGCCCATGCTCGTCACGCCCACGTTTATATGCTGGACATAGTATGGGTGACATCTCTAACACTTTTACTCCCCACCAACGTAGTTTCTGCCCTATGGGGACTCATGTTTTCCTTTACCTGTTCTATTCCATAATATAAACGTTGAAACTCTTTTAAAAACCGGCTCTCTGAAGGAACAACGTCTTAAGAGGTAGGAGTGTTGTTGTAGAGCGCTGGCCTCTCCTCGAGGCGAAGGGTACCGATTCCAGTAAATATGGGGGGTTGGCGTGATGCGTACCAGCCTGTATATGCTGTAAATGGGTACATGTACACTGAGTTCCTAGTTTTAAGGAATGGCCAGAGGCAGCGAAGAGAAGGAACTGGGTCACCCACGCCCCCCCCACTTCTCCCTCATCCGATCCGCAGTCCCGTCGAATATGAAACCTAGTTTAGATAAAAGTCCTCTGACTCTAATCTTCACTCGTCCTACTTCATATATCTGCTATGGGAGAAAAAAAAACTTTCTCTGCTTATTACGGTGAACAAAATTTTACATAAACAAAAATTAAATAAGCTGTTTTACAATACATTATATGTACGATGTTTGCCATTCACCTTATGATTTCGTCTTGACGATACTATACATTATGAGAGAATTATGACGTTTCCCTATAATGTTAATCATCAGTAATCAATACCTCATTAGCTCCCCAAGGAGCATAGGCCTTATAACAAACTCATGACAAGTCATTCCTGTCTGTTGCCCATCCGCTCCAAGTTCTTTCCATTATC